>CAJHQP010000018.1:307500-506705 GCA_905132765.1 Moricandia arvensis | reverse complement strand
TTCATGATTCTAAACAAACCAGGAGGAACCAAGATGAAAGAAGCATCGTTCGGAACCATTAAACAGTGGGAAAGTGACCAGGGAATTGAAATAAAATCTTATAGGAGTTATGAAAAAGAGCTATACCCACTTTCTATTCAGTGTTTCCAGATTAGGCCTGTTCGACATATGGCCAATATCTTCATGATTTTAATCAAAACAGGAGAGAACCAAGATGTAAGAAGCTTGATTTGGAACCAGTAATCAGTGGAAAGTAACCAGGAAGTTGAATAAATCCATAGGAGTGAAGAGAAGAAGCTATCCTTGTTTCTATTTTAGTGATTCAAGATTACCATCTCGGACATGATGCCAATATCTTCATGATTCTAATCAAACTAGGAGGAACCAAGAGGTAAGAAGCATGATTTGGAACCATTAATCAGTGTGAAGTGACCAGGAATTTGAATATATCTCATAGGAGTTATGAGGAAAAAGCTATCCCACTTTCTATTCCAGTGTTTCCAGATTAGCATGTTCGGACATATGGAAATATCTTCATGATTCTAATCAAACCAGGAGGAACCAAGATGTAAGAAGCTTGATTTGCAACCATTAATCAGTGGAAAGTGACCAGGAAGTTGAATAAATCTCAAAAGTTAGGAGGAAGAAGCTATCCCACTTTTTATTCCAGTTATTCAAGATTAGCATGTTCGAACATATGGCAATATCTTCATGATTCTAATCAAACCAGGAGAAACCACGATGTAAGAAGCATGATTTGGAACCATTAGTCATTGGAAAGTGACAAGGAAGGTTGAATAAATCTCATAGGAGTTATGAGGAAGAAGCTATCCCACTTTCTATTCCAGTGATTCCAGATTAGCCTGTTCGGACATATGGCAATATCTTCATGATTCTAATCAAACCAGGAGGAACCAAGATGTAAGAAGCATGATTTGGAACCATTAATCAGTGGAAAGTGACCAGGAAGTTGAATAAATCTCATAGGAGTTATGAGGAAGAAGCTATCCCACTTTCTATTCCAGTGATTCAAGATTAGCCAGCTCGGACATATGGCAATATCTTCATGATTCTAGTCAAACTAGGAGGAACCAAGATGTAAGAGGCTTGATTTGGAACCATTAATCAGTGGAAAGTGACCCGAAGTTGAATAAATCTCATAGGATTTAAGAGGAAGAAGCTATCCCACTTTCTATTCCAGTGATTCAGATTAGCATGTTCGAACATATGGCAATATCTTCATGATTCTAATCAAACCAGGAGGAACCAAGATGTAAGAAGCATGATTTGGAACCATTAATCAGTGGAAAGTGACCAGGAAGTTGAATAAATCTCATAGGAGTTATGAGAAAGAAGCTATCCCACTTTCTATTCCAGTGTTTCCAGATTAGCCTGTTCGGACATATGGCAATATCTTCATGATTCTAATCAAACAGGAGGAACCAAGATGTAAGAAGCTTGATTTGGAACCATTTATCAGCGGAAAGTGACTAGGAAGTTGAATAAATCTCATAGGAGTTAAGAGGAAGAAGCTATCCCACTTTCTATTTTAGTGATTCAAGATTAGCCTGCTCGGACATATGGTAATATCTTCATGATTCTAATCAAACTAGGAGGAAACAAGATGTAAGAAGCATGATTTGGAACCATTAATCAGTGTAAAGTGACCAGGAAGTTGAATAAATCTCATAGGAGTTATGAGGAAAAAGCTATCCCACTTTCTATTCCACTGTTTCCAGATTAGCATGTTCGGACATATGGCAATATCTTCATGATTCTAATCAAACCAGGAGGAACCAAGATGTAAGAAGCTTGATTTGGAACCATTAATCAGTGGAAATTGATCAGGAAGTTGAATAAATCTCATAGGAGTTATGAGGAAGAAGCTATCCCACTTTCTATTTCAGTGATTCAAGATTAGCCTGCTCGGATATATGGCAATATCTTCATGATTCTAATCAAACTAGGAGGAAACAAGATGTAAGAAGCATGATTTGGAACCATTAATCAGTGGAAAGTGACCAGGAAGTTGAATAAATCTCATAGGAGTTAAGAGGAAGAAGCTATCCCACTTTCTATTCCAGTGATTCCAGATTAGCCTGTTCGAACATATGGCAATATCTTCATGATTCTAATCAAACCAGGAGGAAACCAAGATGTAAGAAGCATGATTTGGAACCATTAATCAGTGGAAAGTGACCAGGAAGTTGAATAAATCTCATAGGAGTTAAGAGGAAGAAGCTATCCCACTTTTATTCCAGTGATTCCAGATTAGCCTGTTCGGAACATATGGCAATATCTTCATGATTCTAATCAAACCAGGAGGAACCAAGATGTAAGAAGCATGATTTGGAACCATTAATCAGTGGAAAGTGACCAGGAAGTTGAATAAATCTCATAGGAGTTATGAGGAAGAAGCTATCCCACTTTCTATTCCAGTGATTCAAGATTAGCCTGTTCGGACATATGGCAATATCTTCATGATTCTAATCAAACAGGAGGAACCAAGATGTAAGAAGCTTGATTTGGAACCAGTAATCAGTGGAAAGTAACCAGGAAGTTGAATAAATCTCATAGGAGTTAAGAGGAAGAAGCTATCCCACTTTCTATTCTAGTGATTCAAGATTAGCCTGCTCGGACATATGGCAATATCTTCATGATTCTAATCAAACTAGGAGGAACCAAGATGTAAGAAGCATGATTTGGAACCATTAATCAGTGTAAAGTGACCAGGAAGTTGAATAAATCTCATAGGAGTTATGAGGAAAAAGCTATCCCACTTTCTATTCCAGTGATTCCAGATTAGCATGTTCGGACATATGGCAATATCTTCATGATTCTAATCAAACCAGGAGGAACCAAGATGTAAGAAGCTTGATTTGAACCATTAATCAGTGGAAAGTGACCAGGAAGTTGAATAAATCTCATAGGAGTTAGGAGGAAGAAGCTATCCCACTTTCTATTCCAGTGATTCAAGATTAGCATGTTCGAACATATGGCAATATCTTCATGATTCTAATCAAACCAGGAGGAAACCAAGATGTAAGAAGCATGATTTGGAACCATTAGTCAGTGGAAAGTGACAAGGAAGTTGAATAAATCTCATAGGAGTTATGAGGAAGAAGCTATCCCACTTTCTATTCCAGTGATTCCAGATTAGCCTGTTCGGACATATGGCAATATCTTCATGATTCTAATCAAACCAGGAGGAACCAAGATGTAAGAAGCATGATTTGGAACCATTAATCAGTGGAAAGTGACCAGTAAGTTGAATAAATCTCATAGGAGTTATGAGGAAGAAGCTATCCCACTTTCTATTCCAGTGATTCAAGATTAGCCAGCTCGGACATATGGCAATATCTTCATGATTCTAATCAAACTAGGAGGAACCAAGATGTAAGAGGCTTGATTTGGAACCATTAATCAGTGGAAAGTGACCCGGAAGTTGAATAAATCTCATAGGAGTTAAGAGGAAGAAGCTATCCCACTTTCTATTCCAGTGATTCCAGATTAGCATGTTCGAACATATGGCAATATCTTCATGATTCTAATCAAACCAGGAGGAACCAAGATGTAAGAAGCATGGTTTGGAACCATTAATCAGTGGAAAGTGACCAGGAAGTTGAATAAATCTCATAGGAGTTATGAAAAAGAAGCTATCTCACTTTCTATTCCAGTGTTTCCAGATTAGCCTGTTCGGACATATGGCAATATCTTCATGATTCTAATCAAAACAGGAGGAACCAAGATGTAAGAAGATTGATTTGGAACCAGTTAATCAGTGGAAAGTAACCAGGAAGTTGAATAAATCTCATAGGAGTTAAGAGGAAGAAGCTATCCCACTTTCTATTTTAGTGATTCAAGATTAGCCTGCTCGGACATATGGTAATATCTTCATGATTCTAATCAAACTAGGAGGAACCAAGATGTAAGAAGCATGATTTGGAACCATTAATCAGTGTAAAGTGACCAGGAAGTTGAATAAATCTCATAGGAGTTATGAGGAAAAAGCTATCCCACTTTCTATTCCACTGTTTCCAGATTAGCATGTTCGGACATATGGCAATATCTTCATGATTCTAATCAAACCAGGAGGAACCAAGATGTAAGAAGCTTGATTTGGAACCATTAATCAGTGGAAAGTGATCAGGAAGTTGAATAAATCTCATAGGAGTTATGAGGAAGAAGCTATCCCACTTTCTATTTCAGTGATTCAAGATTAGCCTGCTCGGATATATGGCAATATCTTCATGATTCTAATCAAACTAGGAGGAACCAAGATGTAAGAAGCTTGATTTGGAACCATTAATCAGTGGAAAGTGACCAGGAAGTTGAATAAATCTCATAGGAGTTAAGAGGAATAAGCTATCCCACTTTCTATTCCAGTGATTCTCGATTAGCCTGTTCGAACATATGGCAATATCTTCACGATTCTAATCAAACCAGGGGGAAACAAGATGTAAGAAGCATGATTTGGAACCATTAATCAGTGGAAAGTGACCCGTAAGTTGAATAAATCTCATAGGAGTTAAGAGGAAGAAACTATCCCACTTTTTATTCCAGTGATTCTAGATTAGCATGTTCGAACATATGGCAATATCTTCATGATTCTAAACAAACCAGGAGGAACCAAGATGAAAGAAGCATCGTTCGGAACCATTAAACAGTGGAAAGTGACCAGGAAGTTGAATAAATCTTATAGGAGTTATGAAAAAGAAGCTATCCCACTTTCTATTCCAGTGTTTCCAGATTAGCCTGTTCGGACATATGGCAATATCTTCATGATTCTAATCAAAACAGGAGGAACCAAGATGTAAGAAGCTTGATTTGGAACCAGTAATCAGTGGAAAGTAACCAGGAAGTTGAATAAATCTCATAGGAGTTAAGAGGAAGAAGCTATCCCAGTTTCTATTTTAGTGATTCAAGATTAGCATGCTCGGACATATGGCAATATCTTCATGATTCTAATCAAACTAGGAGGAACCAAGATGTAAGAAGCATGATTTGGAACCATTAATCAGTGTAAAGTGACCAGGAAGTTGAATAAATCTCATAGGAGTTATGAGGAAAAAGCTATCCCACTTTCTATTCCAGTGTTTCCAGATTAGCATGTTCGGACATATGGCAATATCTTCATGATTCTAATCAAACCAGGAGGAACCAAGATGTAAGAAGCTTGATTTGGAACCATTAATCAGTGGAAAGTGACCAGGAAGTTGAATAAATCTCATAGGAGTTATGAGGAAGAAGCTATCCCACTTTCTATTCCAGTGATTCAAGATTAGCCTGTTCGAACATATGGCAATATCTTCATGATTCTAATCAAACCAGGAGGAAACCAAGATGTAAGAAGCATGATTTGGAACCATTAATCAGTGGAAAGTGACCAGGAAGTTGAATAAATCTCATAGGAGTTATGAGGAAGAAGCTATCCCACTTTCTATTCCAGTGATTCCAGATTAGCCTGTTCGGACATATGGCAATATCTTCATGATTCTAATCAAACCAGGAGGAACCAAGATGTAAGAAGCATGATTTGGAACCATTAATCAGTGAAAAGTGTCCAGTAAGTTGAATAAATCTCATAGGAGTTATGAGGAAGAAGCTATCCCACTTTCTATTCCAGTGATTCAAGATTAGCCAGCTCGGACATATGGCAATATCTTCATGATTCTAGTCAAACTAGGAGGAACCAAGATGTAAGAGGCTTGATTTGGAACCATTAATCAGTGGAAAGTGACCCGTAAGTTGAATAAATCTCATAGGAGTTAAGAGGAAGAAGCTATCCCACTTTTATTCCAGTGATTCCAGATTAGCATGTTCGAACATATGGCAATATCTTCATGATTCTAAACAAACCAGGAGGAACCAAGATGAAAGAAGCATGGTTCGGAACCATTAATCAGTGGAAAGTGACCAGGAAGTTGAATAAATATTATAGGAGTTATGAAAAAGAAGCTATCCCACTTTCTATTCCAGTGTTTCCAGATTAGCCTGTTCGGACATATGGCAATATCTTCATGATTCTAATCAAAACAGGAGGAACCAAGATGTAAGAAGCTTGATTTGGAACCAGTAATCAGTGGGAAGTAACCAGGAAGTTGAATAAATCTCATAGGAGTTAAGAGGAAGAAGCTATCCCAGTTTCTGTTTTAGTGATTCAAGATTAGCATGCTCGGACATATGGCAATATCTTCATGATTCTAATCAAACTAGGAGGAACCAAGATGTAAGAAGCTTGATTTGGAACCATTAATCAGTGGAAAGTGACCAGGAAGTTGAATAAATCTCATAGGAGTTAAGAGGAAGAAGCTATCCCACTTTCTATTCCAGTGATTCAGATTAGCCTGTTCGAACATATGGCAATATCTTCATGATTCTAATCAAACCAGGAGGAACCAAGATGTAAGAAGCATGATTTGGAACCATTAATCAGTGGAAAGTGACCCGTAAGTTGAATAAATCTCATAGGAGTTAAGAGGAAGAAGCTATCCCACTTTTTATTCCAGTGATTCTAGATTAGCCTGTTCGAACATATGGCAATATCTTCATGATTCTAAACAAACCAGGAGGAACCAAGATGAAAGAAGCATCGTTCGGAACCATTAATCAGTGGAAAGTGACCAGGAAGTTGAATAAATCTTATAGGAGTTATGAGAAAGAAGCTATCCCACTTTCTATTCCAGTGTTTCCAGATTAGCCTGTTCGGACATATGGCAATATCTTCATGATTCTAATCAAACCAGGAGGAACCAAGATGTAAGAAGCTTGATTTGGAACCATTAATCAGTGGAAAGTAACCAGGAAGTTGAATAAATCTCATAGGAGTTAAGAGGAAGAAGCTATCCCACTTTCTATTCTAGTGATTCAAGATTAGCATGCTCGGACATATGGCAATATCTTCATGATTCTAATCAAACTAGGAGGAACCAAGATGTAAGAAGCATGATTTGGAACCATTAATCAGTGTAAAGTGACCAGGAAGTTGAATAAATCTCATAGGAGTTATGAGGAAGAAGCTATCCCACCATATATTCTAGTATTTCCAGATTAGCATGTTCGGACACATGGCAATATCTTCATGATTCTAATCAATCCAAGAGGAACCAAGATGTAAGAAGCTTGATTTGGAACCATTAATCAGTGGAAAGTGACCAGGAAGTTGAATAAATCTCATAGGAGTTATGAGGAAGAAGCTATCCCACTTTCTATTCCAGTGATTCAAGATTAGCCTGTTCGGACATATGGCAATATCTTCATGATTCTAATCAAACTAGGAGGAACCAAGATGTAAGAAGCATGATTTGGAACCATTAATCAGTGGAAAGTGACCAGGAAGTTGAATAAATCTCATAGGAGTTATGAGGAAGAAGCTATCCCACTTTCTATTCCAGTGATTCAAGATTAGCCTGTTCGGACATATGGCAATATCTTCATGATTCTAATCAAACCAGGAGGAACCAAGATGTAAGAAGCATGATTTGGAACCATTAATCAGTGGAAAGTGACCAGGAAGTTGAATAAATCTCATAGGAGTTATGAGGAAGAAGCTATCCCACTTTCTATTCCAGTGATTCAAGATTAGCCATGCTCGGACATATGGCAATATCTTCATGATTCTAATCAAACTAGGAGGAACCAAGATGTAAGAGGCTTGATTTGGAACCATTAATCAGTGGAAAGTGACCCGTAAGTTGAATAAATCTCATAGGAGTTAAGAGGAAGAAGCTATCCCACTTTTTATTCCAGTGATTCCAGATTAGCATGTTCGAACATATGGCAATATCTTCATGATTCTAAACAAACCAGGAGGAACCAAGATGAAAGAAGCATGGTTCGGAACCATTAATCAGTGGAAAGTGACCAGGAAGTTGAATAAATCTCATAGGAGTTATGAAAAAGAAGCTATCCCACTTTCTATTCCAGTGTTTCCAGATTAGCATGTTCGGACATATGGCAATATCTTCATGATTCTAATCAAAACAGGAGGAACCAAGATGTAAGAAGCTTGATTTGGAACCAGTAATCAGTGGAAAGTAACCAGGAAGTTGAATAAATCTCATAGGAGTTAAGAGGAAGAAGCTATCCCACTTTCTATTTTAGTGATTCAAGATTAGCCTGCTCGGACATATGGCAATATCTTCATGATTCTAATCAAACTAGGAGGAACAAGATGTAAGAAGCATGATTTGGAACCATTAATCAGTGTAAAGTGACCAGGAAGTTGAATAAATCTCATAGGAGTTATGAGGAAAAAGCTATCCCACTTTCTATTCCAGTGTTTCCAGATTAGCATGTTCGGACATATGGCAATATCTTCATGATTCTAATCAAACCAGGAGGAACCAAGATGTAAGAAGCTTGATTTGGAACCATTAATCAGTGGAAAGTGACCAGGAAGTTGAATAAATCTCATAGGAGTTATGAGGAAGAAGCTATCCCACTTTCTATTCCAGTGATTCCAAGATTAGCCTGCTCGGACATATGGCAATATCTTCATGATTCTAATCAAACTAGGAGGAACCAAGATGTAAGAAGCTTGATTTGGAACCATTAATCAGTGGAAAGTGACCAGGAAGTTGAATAAATCTCATAGGAGTTATGAGGAAGAAGCTATCCCACTTTCTATTCCAGTGATTCCAGATTAGCCTGTTCGAACATATGGCAATATCTTCATGATTCTAATCAAACCAGGAGGAACCAAGATGTAAGAAGCATGATTTGGAACCATTAATCAGTGGAAAGTGACCAGGAAGTTGAATAAATCTCATAGGAGTTATGAGGAAGAAGCTATCCCACTTTCTATTCCAGTGATTCAAGATTAGCCTGTTCGGACATATGGCAATATCTTCATGATTCTAATCAAACCAGGAGGAACCAAGATGTAAGAAGCATGATTTGGAACCATTAATCAGTGGAAAGTGACCAGGAAGTTGAATAAATCTCATAGGAGTTATGAGGAAGAAGCTATCCCACTTTCTATTCCAGTGATTCAAGATTAGCCTGTTCGGACATATGGCAATATCTTCATGATTCTAATCAAACTAGGAGGAACCAAGATGTAAGAAGCTGATTTGGAACCATTAATCAGTGGAAAGTGACCAGGAAGTTGAATAAATCTCATAGGAGTTATGAGGAAGAAGCTATCCCACTTTCTATTCCAGTGATTCAAGATTAGCCTGCTCGGACATATGGCAATATCTTCATGATTCTAATCAAACTAGGAGGAACCAAGATGTAAGAAGCATGATTTGGAACCATTAATCAGTGGAAAGTGACCAGGAAGTTGAATAAATCTCATAGGAGTTATGAGGAAGAAGCTATCCCACTTTCTATTCCAGTGATTCCAGATTAGCCTGTTCGGACATATGGCAATATCTTCATGATTCTAATCAAACCAGGAGGAACCAAGATGTAAGAAGCATGATTTGGAACCATTAATCAGTGGAAAGTGACCAGGAAGTTGAATAAATCTCATAGGAGTTATGAGGAAGAAGCTATCCCACTTTCTATTTCAGTGATTCAAGATTAGCCTGCTCGGACATATGGCAATATCTTCATGATTCTAATCAAACTAGGAGGAACCAAGATGTAAGAAGCATGATTTGGAACCATTAATCAGTGGAAAGTGACCAGGAAGTTGAATAAATCTCATAGGAGTTATGAGGAAGAAGCTATCCCACTTTCTATTCCAGTGTTTCCAGATTAGCATGTTCGGACATATGGCAATATCTTCATGATTCTAATCAATCCAGGAGGAACCAAGATGTAAGAAGCTTGATTTGGAACCATTAATCAGTGGAAAGTGACCAGGAAGTTGAATAAATCTCATAGGAGTTATGAGGAAGAAGCTATCCCACTTTCTATTCCAGTGATTCAAGATTAGCATGTTCGAACATATGGCAATATCTTCATGATTCTAATCAAACCAGGAGGAACCAAGATGTAAGAAGCATGATTTGGAACCATTAATCAGTGGAAAGTGACCAGGAAGTTGAATAAATCTCATAGGAGTTATGAGGAAGAAGCTATCCCACTTTCTATTCCAGTGATTCCAGATTAGCCTGTTCGGACATATGGCAATATCTTCATGATTCTAATCAAACTAGGAGGAACCAAGATGTAAGAAGCATGATTTGGAACCATTAATCAGTGGAAAGTGACCAGGAAGTTGAATAAATCTCATAGGAGTTATGAGGAAGAAGCTATCCCACTTTATATTCCAGTGATTCAAGATTAGCCTGCTCGGACATGTGGCAATATCTTCATGATTCTAATCAAACTAGGAGGAACCAAGATGTAAGAAGCTTGATTTGGAACCATTAATCAGTGGAAAGTGACCCGGAAGTTGAATAAATCTCATAGGAGTTAAGAGGAAGAAGCTATCCCACTTTTTATTCCAGTGATTCCAGATTAGCATGTTCGAACATATGGCAATATCTTCATGATTCTAATCAAACCAGGAGGAACCAAGATGAAAGAAGCAGGGTTCGGAACCATTAATCAGTGGAAAGTGACCAGGAAGTTGAATAAATCTCATAGGAGTTATGAGGAAGAAGCTATCCCACTTTCTATTCCAGTGTTTCCAGATTAGCCTGTTCGGACATATGGCAATATCTTCATGATTCTAATCAAAACAGGAGGAACCAAGATGTAAGAAGCTTGATTTGGAACCAGTAATCAGTGGAAAGTAACCAGGAAGTTGAATAAATCTCATAGGAGTTAAGAGGAAGAAGCTATCCCACTTTCTATTCTAGTGATTCAAGATTAGCCTGCTCGGACATATGGCAATATCTTCATGATTCTAATCAAACTAGGAGGAACAAGATGTAAGAAGCATGATTTGGAACCATTAATCAGTGTAAAGTGACCAGGAAGTTGAATAAATCTCATAGGAGTTATGAGGAAAAAGCTATCCCACTTTCTATTCCAGTGTTTCCAGATTAGCATGTTCGGACATATGGCAATATCTTCATGATTCTAATCAAACCAGGAGGAACCAAGATGTAAGAAGCTTGATTTGGAACCATTAATCAGTGGAAAGTGACCAGGAAGTTGAATAAATCTCATAGGAGTTATGAGGAAGAAGCTATCCCACTTTCTATTCAGTGATTCAAGATTAGCCTGCTCGGACATATGGCAATATCTTCATGATTCTAATCAAACTAGGAGGAACCAAGATGTAAGAAGCTTGATTTGGAACCATTAATCAGTGGAAAGTGACCAGGAAGTTGAATAAATCTCATAGGAGTTATGAGGAAGAAGCTATCCCACTTTCTATTCCAGTGATTTCAGATTAGCCTGTTCGGACATATGGCAATATCTTCATGATTCTAATCAAACCAGGAGGAACCAAGATGTAAGAAGCATGATTTGGAACCATTAATCAGTGGAAAGTGACCAGGAAGTTGAATAAATCTCATAGGAGTTATGAGGAAGAAGCTATCCCACTTTCTATTCCAGTGATTCAAGATTAGCCTGTTCGGACATATGGCAATATCTTCATGATTCTAATCAAACCAGGAGGAACCAAGATGTAAGAAGCATGATTTGGAACCATTAATCAGTGGAAAGTGACCAGGAAGTTGAATAAATCTCATAGGAGTTATGAGGAAGAAGCTATCCCACTTTCTATTCCAGTGATTCAAGATTAGCCTGCTCGGACATATGGCAATATCTTCATGATTCTAATCAAACTAGGAGGAACCAAGATGTAAGAAGCTTGATTTGGAACCATTAATCAGTGGAAAGTGACCAGGAAGTTGAATAAATCTCATAGGAGTTATGAGGAAGAAGCTATCCCACTTTCTATTCCAGTGATTCCAGATTAGCATGTTCGAACATATGGCAATATCTTCATGATTCTAATCAAACCAGGAGGAACCAAGATGTAAGAAGCATGATTTGGAACCATTAATCAGTGGAAAGTGACCAGGAAGTTGAATAAATCTCATAGGAGTTATGAGGAAGAAGCTATCCCACTTTCTATTCCAGTGATTCCAGATTAGCCTGTTCGGACATATGGCAATATCTTCATGATTCTAATCAAACAGGAGGAACCAAGATGTAAGAAGCTTGATTTGGAACCATTAATCAGTGGAAAGTGACCAGGAAGTTGAATAAATCTCATAGGAGTTAAGAGGAAGAAGCTATCCCACTTTCTATTCCAGTGATTCAAGATTAGCCTGTTCGGACATATGGCAATATCTTCATGATTCTAATCAAACCAGGAGGAACCAAGATGTAAGAAGCATGATTTGGAACCATTAATCAGTGGAAAGTGACCAGGAAGTTGAATAAATCTCATAGGAGTTATGAGGAAGAAGCTATCCCACTTTCTATTCCAGTGATTCCAGATTAGCATGTTCGGACATATGGCAATATCTTCATGATTCTAATCAAACCAGGAGGAACCAAGATGTAAGAAGCTTGATTTGGAACCATTAATCAGTGGAAAGTGACCAGGAAGTTGAATAAATCTCATAGGAGTTATGAGGAAGAAGCTATCCCACTTTCTATTCCAGTGATTCAAGATTAGCATGTTCGAACATATGGCAATATCTTCATGATTCTAATCAAACCAGGAGGAACCAAGATGTAAGAAGCTTGATTTGGAACCATTAATCAGTGGAAAGTGACCAGGAAGTTGAATAAATCTCATAGGAGTTATGAGGAAGAAGCTATCCCACTTTCTATTCCAGTGATTCCAGATTAGCCTGTTCGAACATATGGCAATATCTTCATGATTCTAATCAAACCAGGAGGAACCAAGATGTAAGAAGCATGATTTGGAACCATTAATCAGTGGAAAGTGACCAGGAAGTTGAATAAATCTCATAGGAGTTATGAGGAAGAAGCTATCCCACTTTCTATTCCAGTGATTCAAGATTAGCCTGCTCGGACATATGGCAATATCTTCATGATTCTAATCAAACTAGGAGGAACCAAGATGTAAGAAGCTTGATTTGGAACCATTAATCAGTGGAAAGTGACCAGGAAGTTGAATAAATCTCATAGGAGTTATGAGGAAGAAGCTATCCCACTTTCTATTCCAGTGATTCAAGATTAGCCTGCTCGGACATATGGCAATATCTTCATGATTCTAATCAAACTAGGAGGAAACCAAGATGTAAGAAGCATGATTTGGAACCATTAATCAGTGTAAAGTGACCAGGAAGTTGAATAAATCTCATAGGAGTTATGAGGAAGAAGCTATCCCACTTTCTATTCCAGTGTTTCCAGATTAGCATGTTCGGACATATGGCAATATCTTCATGATTCTAATCAAACCAGGAGGAACCAAGATGTAAGAAGCTTGATTTGGAACCATTAATCAGTGGAAAGTGATCAGGAAGTTGAATAAATCTCATAGGAGTTATGAGGAAGAAGCTATCCCACTTTCTATTTCAGTGATTCAAGATTAGCCTGCTCGGACATATGGCAATATCTTCATGATTCTAATCAAACTAGGAGGAAACAAGATGTAAGAAGCTTTATTTGGAACCATTTATCAGTGGAAAGTGACCAGGAAGTTGAATAAATCTCATAGGAGTTAAGAGGAAGAAGCTATCCCACTTTCTATTCCAGTGATTCCAGATTAGCCTGTTCGAACATATGGCAATATCTTCATGATTCTAATCAAACCAGGAGGAACCAAGATGTAAGAAGCATGATTTGGAACCATTAATCAGTGGAAAGTGACCAGGAAGTTGAATAAATCTCATAGGAGTTATGAGGAAGAAGCTATCCCACTTTCTATTCCAGTGATTCAAGATTAGCCTGTTCGGACATATGGCAATATCTTCATGATTCTAATCAAACCAGGAGGAACCAAGATGTAAGAAGCATGATTTGGAACCATTAATCAGTGGAAAGTGACCAGGAAGTTGAATAAATCTCATAGGAGTTATGAGGAAGAAGCTATCCCACTTTCTATTCCAGTGTTTCCAGATTAGCATGTTCGGACATATGGCAATATCTTCATGATTCTAATCAAACCAGGAGGAACCAAGATGTAAGAAGCATGATTTGGAACCATTAATCAGTGGAAAGTGACCAGGAAGTTGAATAAATCTCATAGGAGTTATGAGGAAGAAGCTATCCCACTTTCTATTCCAGTGATTCAAGATTAGCCTGCTCGGACATATGGCAATATCTTCATGATTCTAATCAAACTAGGAGGAACCAAGATGTAAGAAGCTTGATTTGGAACCATTAATCAGTGGAAAGTGACCAGGAAGTTGAATAAATCTCATAGGAGTTATGAGGAAGAAGCTATCCCACTTTCTATTCCAGTGATTCAGATTAGCCTGTTCGAACATATGGCAATATCTTCATGATTCTAATCAAACTAGGAGGAACCAAGATGTAAGAAGCATGATTTGGAACCATTAATCAGTGGAAAGTGACCAGGAAGTTGAATAAATCTCATAGGAGTTATGAGGAAGAAGCTATCCCACTTTCTATTCCAGTGATTCCAGATTAGCCTGTTCGGACATATGGCAATATCTTCATGATTCTAATCAAACCAGGAGGAACCAAGATGTAAGAAGCTTGATTTGGAACCATTAATCAGTGGAAAGTGACCAGGAAGTTGAATAAATCTCATAGGAGTTATGAGGAAGAAGCTATCCCACTTTCTATTCCAGTGATTCAAGATTAGCATGTTCGGACATATGGCAATATCTTCATGATTCTAATCAAACTAGGAGGAACCAAGATGTAAGAAGCATGATTTGGAACCATTAATCAGTGGAAAGTGACCAGGAAGTTGAATAAATCTCATAGGAGTTATGAGGAAGAAGCTATCCCACTTTCTATTCCAGTGATTCCAGATTAGCCTGTTCGGACATATGGCAATATCTTCATGATTCTAATCAAACCAGGAGGAACCAAGATGTAAGAAGCATGATTTGGAACCATTAATCAGTGGAAAGTGTCCAGTAAGTTGAATAAATCTCATAGGAGTTATGAGGAAGAAGCTATCCCACTTTCTATTCCAGTGATTCAAGATTAGCCAGCTCGGACATATGGCAATATCTTCATGATTCTAGTCAAACTAGGAGGAACCAAGATGTAAGAGCTTGATTTGGAACCATTAATCAGTGGAAAGTGACCAGGAAGTTGAATAAATCTCATAGGAGTTATGAGGAAGAAGCTATCCCACTTTCTATTCAAGTGATTCCAGATTAGCCTGTTCGAACATATGGCAATATCTTCATGATTCTAATCAAACCAGGAGGAACCAAGATGTAAGAAGCATGATTTGGAACCATTAATCAGTGGAAAGTGACCAGGAAGTTGAATAAATCTCATAGGAGTTATGAGGAAGAAGCTATCCCACTTTCTATTCCAGTGATTCCAGATTAGCCTGTTCGGACATATGGCAATATCTTCATGATTCTAATCAAACAGGAGGAACCAAGATGTAAGAAGCTTGATTTGGAACCATTAATCAGTGGAAAGTGACCAGGAAGTTGAATAAATCTCATAGGAGTTATGAGGAAGAAGCTATCCCACTTTCTATTCTAGTGATTCAAGATTAGCCTGCTCGGACATATGGCAATATCTTCATGATTCTAATCAAACTAGGAGGAACCAAGATGTAAGAAGCATGATTTGGAACCATTAATCAGTGGAAAGTGACCAGGAAGTTGAATAAATCTCATAGGAGTTATGAGGAAGAAGCTATCCCACTTTCTATTCCAGTGATTCAAGATTAGCCTGTTCGGACATATGGCAATATCTTCATGATTCTAATCAAACCAGGAGGAACCAAGATGTAAGAAGCTTGATTTGGAACCATTAATCAGTGGAAAGTGACCAGGAAGTTGAATAAATCTCATAGGAGTTATGAGGAAGAAGCTATCCCACTTTCTATTCCAGTGATTCAAGATTAGCCTGTTCGGACATATGGCAATATCTTCATGATTCTAATCAAACTAGGAGGAACCAAGATGTAAGAAGCTTGATTTGGAACCATTAATCAGTGGAAAGTGACCAGGAAGTTGAATAAATCTCATAGGAGTTATGAGGAAGAAGCTATCCCACTTTCTATTCCAGTGATTCAAGATTAGCCTGCTCGGACATATGGCAATATCTTCATGATTCTAATCAAACTAGGAGGAACCAAGATGTAAGAAGCTTGATTTGGAACCATTAATCAGTGGAAAGTGACCAGGAAGTTGAATAAATCTAATAGGAGTTAAGAGGAAGAAGCTATCCCACTTTCTATTCCAGTGTTTCCAGATTAGCCTGTTCGGACATATGGCAATATCTTCATGATTCTAATCAAAACAGGAGGAACCAAGATGTAAGAAGCTTGATTTGGAACCAGTAATGAGTGGAAAGTAACCAGGAAGTTGAATAAATCTAATAGGAGTTAAGAGGAAGAAGCTATCCCACTTTCTATTTTAGTGATTCAAGATTAGCCTGCTCAGACATATGGCAATATCTTCATGATTCTAATCAAACTAGGAGGAACCAAGATGTAAGAAGCATGATTTGGAACCACTAATCAGTGTAAAGTGACCAGGAAGTTGAATAAATCTCATAGGAGTTATGAGGAAAAAGCTATCCCACTTTCTATTCCAGTGTTTCCAGATTAGCATGTTCGGACATAGGGCAATATCTTCATGATTCTAATCAAACCAGGAGGAACCAAGATGTAAGAAGCTTGATTTGCAACCATTAATCAGTGGAAAGTGACCAGGAAGTTGAATAAATCTCAAAAGTTAGGAGGAAGAAGCTATCCCACTTTTTATTCCAGTGATTCACGACTAGCATGTTCGAACATATGGCAATATCTTCATGATTCTAATCAAACCAAGAGAAACCATGATGTAAGAAGCATGATTTGGAACCATTAGTCAGTGGAAAGTGACCAGGAAGGTTGAATAAATCTCATAGGAGTTATGAGGAAGAAGCTATCCCACTTTTTATTCCAGTGATTCCAGACAAGCATGTTCGTACATATTGCAATATCTTCATGATTCTAATCAAACCAGGAGGAACCAAGATGTAAGAAGCATGATTTGGAACCATTAATCCGTGGAAAGTCATCACGAAGTTGAATAAATCTCATAGGAGTTATGAGGAAGAAGCTATCCTACTTTCTATTTCAATTATTCAAGATTAGCCAGCTCGGACATATGGCAATATCTTCATGATTCTAGTCAAACTAGGAGGAACCAAGATGTAAGAGGCTTGATTTGGAACCAATATTCAGTGGAAAGTGACCCGTAAGTTGAATAAATCTCATAGGAGTTAAGAGGAAGAAGCTATCCCACTTTTTATTCCAGTGATTCCAGATAAGCCTGATCGAACATATGGCAATATCTTCATGATTCTAAACAAACCAGGAGGAACCAAGATGAAAGAAGCATGGTTCGGACCCATTAATCAGTGGAAAATGACCAGGAAGTTGAATAAATCTCGTAGGAGTTATGAAAAAGAAGCTATCCCACTTTCTATTCCAGTGTTTCCAGATTAGCCTGTTCGGACATATGGCAATATCTTAGTGATTCTAATCAAAACAGGAGGAACCAAGATGTAACAAGATTGATTTGGAACCAGTAATCAGTAGAAAGTAACCAGGAAGTGTAATAAATCTCATAGGAGTTAAGAGGAAGAAGCTATCCCACTTTCTATTTTAGTGATTCAAGATTAGACTGCTCGGACATATGGCAATATCTTCATGATTCTAATCAAACTAGGAGGAAACAAGATGTAAGAAGCATGATTTGGAACCATTAATCAGTGTAAAGTGACCAGGAAGTTGAATAAATATCATAGGAGCTATGAGGAAAAAGCTATCCCACTTTCTATTCCAGTGTTTCCAGATTAGCATGTTCGGACATATGGCAATATCTTCATGATTCTAATCAAAACAGGAGGAACCAAGATGTAAGAAGCTTGATTTTGAACCAGTAATCAGTGGAAAGTAACCAGGAAGTTGAATAAATCTCATAGGAGTTAAGAGGAAGAAGCTATCCCACTTTCTATTTTAGTGATTCAAGATTAGCCTGCTCGGACATATGGCAATATCTTCATGATTCTAATCAAACTAGGAGGAACCAAGATGTAAGAAGCATGATTTGGAACCATTAATCAGTGGAAAGTGACCAGGAAGTTGAATAAATCTCATAGGAGTTATGAGGAAAAAGCTATCCCACTTTCTATTCCAGTGTTTCCAGAATGTTCGGACATATGGCAATATCTTCATGATTCTAATCAAACCAGGAGGAACCAAGATGTAAGAAGCATGATTTGGAACCATTAATCAGTGGAAAGTGACCAGGAAGTTGAATAAATCTCATAGGAGTTATGAGGAAGAAGCTATCCCACTTTCTATTTCAGTGATTCAAGATTAGCCTGCTCGGATATATGGCAATATCTTCATGATTCTAATCAAACTAGGAGGAAACAAGATGTAAGAAGCTTTATTTGGAACCATTTATCAGTGGAAAGTGACCCGGAAGTTGAATAAATCTCATAGGAGTTAAGAGGAAGAAGCTATCCCACTTTATATTCCAGTGATTCTAGATTAGCCTGTCGAACATATGGCAATATCTTCATGATTCTAATCAAACCAGGGGGAAACAAGATGTAAGAAGCATGATTTGGAACCATTAATCAGTGAAAGTCACCATGAAGTTGAATAAATCTCATAGGAGTTATGAGGAAGAAGCTATCCTACTTTCTATTCCAATTATTCAAGATTAGCATGTTCGGACATATGGAATTATCTTCATGATTCTAATCAAACTAGGAGGAACCAAGATGTAAGAAGCATAATTTGGAGCCATTAATCAGTGGAAACTTACCAGGAAGTTGGAAAAATCTCATAGGAGTTCTGAGGAAGAAGCTATCCCACTTTCTATTCCAGTGATTCAAGATTAGCCTGTTCAAACATATGGCAATATCTTCATGATTCTAATCAAACCAGGAGGAACCAAGATGTAAGAGGCTTGATTTGGAACCATTTTTCAGTGGAAAGTGACCCGTAAGTTGAATAAATCTCATAGGAGTTAAGAGGAAGAAGCTATCCCACTTTTTATTCCAGTGATTCCAGATTAGCCTGTTCGAACATATGGCAATATTTTCATGATTCTAAACAAACCAGGAGGAACCAAGATGAAAGAAGCATGGTTCGGAACCATTAATCAGTGGAAAGTGACCAGGAAGTTGAATAAATCTTATAGGAGTTATGAAAAAGAAGCTATCCCACTTTCTATTCCAGTGTTTCCAGATTAGCCTGTTCGGACATATGGAAATATCTTAGTGATTCTAATCAAACCAGGAGAAACCAAGATGTAAGATGCTTGATTTGCAACCATTAATCAGTGGAAAGTGATCAGGAAGTTGAATAAATCTCAAAGGAGTTTGGAGGAAGAAGCTATCCCACTTTTTATTCCAGTGATTCAAGATTAGCATGTTCGAACATATGGCAATATCTTCATGATTCTAATCAAACCAGGAGGAACCAAGATGTAAGAAGCATGATTTCAAACCATTAATCAGTGAAAAGTGACCAGTAAGTTTAATAAATCTCATAGGATTTATGAGGAAGAATCTATCCCACTTTCTATTCTAGTGATTCAAAATTAGCTTGCTCGGACATATGGCAATATCTTCATGATTCTAATCAAACCAGGAGGAACCAAGATGTAAGAAGCATGATTTGGAACCATTAATCACTGAAAAGTGTCCAGTAAGTTGAATAAATCTCATAGGAGTTATGAGGATGAAGTTATCCCACTTTCTATTCCAGTGATTCAAGATTAGCCAAATCAGACATATGGCAATATCTTCATGATTTTAGTCAAACTAGGAGGAACCAAGATGTAAGAGACTTGATTTGGGACCATTAATCAGTGGAAAGTGACCCGTAAGTTGAATAAATCTAATAGGAGTTAAGAGGAAGAAGCTATCCCACTTTTTATTCCAGTGATTCCAGATTAGCCTGTTCGAACGTTTGGCAATATCTTCATGATTCTAACCAAACCAGGCGGAACCAGGATGAAAGAAGCATTGTTCGGAACCATTAATCAGTGGAAAGTGACCAGGAAGTTGAATCAATCTCATAGGAGTTATGAAAAAAAAGCTATCCCACTTTCTATTCCAGTGTTTCCAGATTAGCTTGTTCGGACATATGGCAATATCTTCATGATTCTAATCAAAACAGGAGGAACCAAGATGTAAGAAGCATGATTTGGAACCACTAATCAGTATAAAGTGACCAGGAAGTTGAATAAATCTCATAGGAGTTATGAGGAAAAAGCTATCCCACTTTATATTCCAGTGTTTCCAGATTAGCATGTTCGTACATATGGCAATATCTTCATGATTCTAATCAAACCAGGAGGAACCAAGATGTAAGAAGCATGATTTGGAACCATTAATCCGTGGAAAGTCACCATGAAGTTGAATAAATCTCATAGGAGTTATGAGGAAGAAGCTATCCTACTTTCTATTCCAATTATTCAAGATTAGCCAGCTCGGACATATGGCAATATCTTCATGATTCTAGTCAAACTAGGAGGAACCAAGATGTAAGAGGCTTGATTTGGAACCATTATTCAGTGGAAAGTGACCCGTAAGATGAATAAATCTCATAGGAGTTAAGAGGAAGAAGCTATCCCACTTTCTATTCCAGTGATTCAAGTTTAGCTTGTTCAAACATATGGCAATATCTTCATGATTCTAATCAAACCAGGAGGAACCAAGATGTAAGAAGCTTGATTTACAACCATTAATCAGTGGAAAGTGACCAGGAAGTTGAATAAATCTCAAAGGAGTTAGGAGGAAGAAGCTATCCCACTTTTTATTCCAGTGATTCAAGATTAGCATGTTCGAACATATGGCAATATCTTCATGATTCTAATCAAAACAGGAGGAAGCAAGTTGTAAGAAGCTTGATTTGGAACCAGTAATGAGTGGAAAGTAACTAGGAAGTTGAATAAATGTTATAGGAGTTAAGAGGAAGAAGCTATCCCACTTTCTATTTTAGTTTTTCAAGATTAGCCTGCTCGGACATATGGCAATATCTTCATGATTCTAATCAAACTAGGAGGAACCAAGATGTAAGAAGCATGATTTGGAACCACTAATCCGTGTAAAGTGACCAGGAAGTTGAATAAATCTCATAGGAGTTATGAGGAAAAATCTATCCCACTTTCTATTCCAGTGTTTCCAGATTAGCATGTTTGGACATATGGCAATATCTTCATGATTCTAATCAAACTAGGAGGAACCAAGATGTAAGAAGCTTGATTTGCAACCATTAATCTGTGGAAAGTGACCAGGAAGTTGAATAAATCTCAAAAGTTAGGAGGAAGAAGCTATCCCACTTTTTATTCCAGTGATTCAAGATTAGCATGTTCGAACATATGGCAATATCTTCATGATTCTAATCAAACCAAGAGAAACCATGATGTAAGAAGCATTATTTGCTACCATTAGTCAGTGGAAAGTGACCAGGAAGGTTGAATAAATCTCATAGGAGTTATGAGGAAGAAGCTATCCCACTTTATATTCCAGTGATTCCAGACTAGCATGTTCGGACATATGGCAATATCTTCATGATTCTAATCAAACCAGGAGGAACCGAGATGTAAGAAGCATGATTTGGAACCATTAATCCGTGGAAAGTCACCATGAAGTTGAATAAATCTCATAGGAGTTATGCGGAAGAAGCTATCCTACTTTCTATTCCAATCATTCAAGATTAGCATGTTCGGACATATGGAATTATCTTCATGATTCTAATCAAACTAGGAGGAACCAAAGATTTAAGAAGCATGATTTGGAGCCATTAATCAGTGGAAACTTACCAGGAACTTGAAAAAATCTCATAGGAGTTATGAGGAAGAAGCTATCCCACTTTCTATTCCAGTGATTCAAGATTAGCTTGTTCAAACATATGGCAATATCTTCATGATTCTAATCAAACCAGGAGGAACCAAGATATAAGAAGCTTGATTTACAACCATTAATCAGTGGAAAGTGACCAGGAAGTTGAATAAATCTCAAAGGAGTTAGGAGGAAGAAGCTATCCCACTTTTTATTCTAGTGATTCAAGATTAACATGTTCGAACATATGGCAATATCTTCATGATTCTATTCAAAACAGGAGGAACCAAGATGTAACAAGCTTGATTTGGAACCAGTAATGAGTGGAAAGTAACCAGGAAGTTGAATAAATCTAATAGGAGTTAAGAGGAAGAAGCTATCCCACTTTCTATTTTAGTGTTTCAAGATTAGCCTGCTCGGATATATGGCAATATCTTCATGATTCTAATCAAACTAGGAGGAACCAAGATGTAAGAAGCATGATTTGGAACCACTAATCAGTGTAAAGTGACCAGGAAGTTGAATAAATCTCATAGGAGTTATGAGGAAAAAGCTATCCCACTTTCTATTCCAGTGTTTCCAGATTAGCATGTTCGGACATATGGCAATATCTTCATGATTCTAATCAAACCAGGAGGAACCAAGATGTAAGAAGCTTGATTTGCAACCATTAATCAGTGGAAAGTGACCAGGAAGTTGAATAAATCTCAAAAGTTAGGAGGAAGAAGCTATCCCACTTTTTATTCCAGTGATTCAAGATTAGCATGTTCGAACATATGGCAATATCTTCATGATTCTAATCAAACCAAGAGAAACCATGATGTAAGAAGCATGATTTGGAACCATTAGTCAGTGGAAAGTGACCAGGAAGGTTGAATAAATCTCATAGGAGTTATGAGGAAAAAGCTATCCCACTTTCTATTCCAGTGATTCCAGACTAGCATGTTCGGACATATGGCAATATCTTCATGATTCTAATCAAACCAGGAGGAACCAAGATGTAAGAAGCATGATTTGGAACCATTAATCCGTGGAAAGTCACCATGAAGTTGAATAAATCTCATAGGAGTTATGCGGAAGAAGCTATCCTACTTTCTATTCCAATTATTCAAGATTAGCATGTTCGGACATATGGAATTATCTTCATGATTCTAATCAAACTACGAGGAACCAAAGATGTAAGAAGCATGATTTGGAGCCATTAATCAGTGGAAACTTACCAGGAGCTTGAAAAAATCTCATAGGAGTTATGAGGAAGAAGCTATCCCACTTTCTATTCCAGTGATTCAAGATTAGCTTGTTCAAACATATGGCAATATCTTCATGATTCTAATCAAACCAGGAGGAACCAAGATGTAAGAAGCTTTATTTACAACCATTAATCAGTGGAAAGTGACCAGGAAGTTGAATAAATCTCAAAGGAGTTAGGAGGAAGAAGCTATCCCACTTTTTATTCCAGTGATTCAAGATTAGCATGTTCGAACATATGGCAATATCTTCATGATTCTAATCAAAACAGGAGGAACCAAGATGTAAGAAGCTTGATTTGGAACCAGTAATGAGTGGAAAGTAACCAGGAAGTTGAATAAATCTAATAGGAGTTAAGAGGAAGAAGCTATCCCACTTTCTATTTTAGTGTTTCAAGATTAGCCTGCTCGGACATATGGCAATATCTTCATGATTCTAATCAAACTAGGAGGAACCAAGATGTAAGAAGCATGATTTGGAACCACTAATCAGTGTAAAGTGACCAGGAAGTTGAATAAATCTCATAGGAGTTATGAGGAAAAAGCTATCCCACTTTCGATTCCAGTGTTTCCAGATTAGCATGTTCGGACATATGGCAATATCTTCATGATTCTAATCAAACCAGGAGGAACCAAGATGTAAGAAGCTTGATTTGCAACCATTAATCAGTGGAAAGTGACCAGGAAGTTGAATAAATCTCAAAAGTTAGGAGGAAGAAGCTATCCCACTTTTTATTCCAGTGATTCAAGATTAGCATGTTCGAACATATGGCAATATCTTCATGATTCTAATCAAACCAAGAGAAACCATGATGTAAGAAGCATGATTTGGAACCATTAGTCAGTGGAAAGTGACCAGGAAGGTTGAATAAATCTCATAGGAGTTATGAGGAAAAAGCTATCCCACTTTCTATTCCAGTGATTCCAGACTAGCATGTTCGGACATATGGCAATATCTTCATGATTCTAATCAAACCAGGAGGAACCAAGATGTAAGAAGCATGATTTGGAACCATTAATCCGTGGAAAGTCACCATGAAGTTGAATAAATCTCATAGGAGTTATGCGGAAGAAGCTATCCTACTTTCTATTCCAATTATTCAAGATTAGCATGTTCGGACATATGGAATTATCTTCATGATTCTAATCAAACTACGAGGAACCAAAGATGTAAGAAGCATGATTTGGAGCCATTAATCAGTGGAAACTTACCAGGAGCTTGAAAAAATCTCATAGGAGTTATGAGGAAGAAGCTATCCCACTTTCTATTCCAGTGATTCAAGATTAGCTTGTTCAAACATATGGCAATATCTTCATGATTCTAATCAAACCAGGAGGAACCAAGATGTAAGAAGCTTTATTTACAACCATTAATCAGTGGAAAGTGACCAGGAAGTTGAATAAATCTCAAAGGAGTTAGGAGGAAGAAGCTATCCCACTTTTTATTCCAGTGATTCAAGATTAGCATGTTCGAACATATGGCAATATCTTCATGATTCTAATCAAAACAGGAGGAACCAAGATGTAAGAAGCTTGATTTGGAACCAGTAATGAGTGGAAAGTAACCAGGAAGTTGAATAAATCTAATAGGAGTTAAGAGGAAGAAGCTATCCCACTTTCTATTTTAGTGTTTCAAGATTAGCCTGCTCGGACATATGGCAATATCTTCATGATTCTAATCAAACTAGGAGGAACCAAGATGTAAGAAGCATGATTTGGAACCATTAATCAGTGTAAAGTGACCAGGAATTTGAATATATCTCATAGGAGTTATGAGGAAAAAGCTATCCCACTTTCTATTCCAGTGTTTCCAGATTAGCATGTTCGGACATATGGCAATATCTTCATGATTCTAATCAAAACAGGAGGAACCAAGATGTAAGAAGCTTGATTTGGAACCAGTAATGAGTGGAAAGTAACCAGGAAGTTGAATAAATCTAATAGGAGTTAAGAGGAAGAAGCTATCCCACTTTCTATTTTAGTGTTTCAAGATTAGCCTGCTCGGAGATATGGCAATATCTTCATGATTCTAATCAAACTAGGAGGAACCAAGATGTAAGAAGCATGATTTGGAACCACTAATCAGTGTAAAGTGACCAGGAAGTTGAATAAATCTCATAGGAGTTATGAGGAAAAAGCTATCCCACTTTCGATTCCAGTGTTTCCAGATTAGCATGTTCGGACATATGGCAATATCTTCATGATTCTAATCAAACCAGGAGGAACCAAGATGTAAGAAGCTTGATTTGCAACCATTAATCAGTGGAAAGTGACCAGGAAGTTGAATAAATCTCAAAAGTTAGGAGGAAGAAGCTATCCCACTTTTTATTCCAGTGATTCAAGATTAGCATGTTCGAACATATGGCAATATCTTCATGATTCTAATCAAACCAAGAGAAACCATGATGTAAGAAGCATGATTTGGAACCATTAGTCAGTGGAAAGTGACCAGGAAGGTTGAATAAATCTCATAGGAGTTATGAGGAAGAAGCTATCCCACTTTCTATTCCAGTGATTCCAGACTAGCATGTTCGGACATATGGCAATATCTTCATGATTCTAATCAAACCAGGAGGAACCAAGATGTAAGAAGCATGATTTGGAACCATTAATCCGTCGAAAGTCACCATGAAGTTGAATAAATCTCATAGGAGTTATGCGGAAGAAGCTATCCTACTTTCTATTCCAATTATTCAAGATTAGCATGTTCGGACATATGGAATTATCTTCATGATTCTAATCAAACTACGAGGAACCAAAGATGTAAGAAGCATGATTTGGAGCCATTAATCAGTGGAAACTTACCAGGAGCTTGAAAAAATCTCATAGGAGTTATGAGGAAGAAGCTATCCCACTTTCTATTCCAGTGATTCAAGATTAGCTTGTTCAAACATATGGCAATATCTTCATGATTCTAATCAAACCAGGAGGAACCAAGATGTAAGAAGCTTTATTTACAACCATTAATCAGTGGAAAGTGACCAGGAAGTTGAATAAATCTCAAAGGAGTTAGGAGGAAGAAGCTATCCCACTTTTTATTCCAGTGATTCAAGATTAGCATGTTCGAACATATGGCAATATCTTCATGATTCTAATCAAAACACGAGGAACCAAGATGTAAGAAGCTTGATTTGGAACCAGTAATGAGTGGAAAGTAACCAGGAAGTTCAATAAATCTAATAGGAGTTAAGAGGAAGAAGCTATCCCACTTTCTATTTTAGTGTTTCAAGATTAGCCTGCTCGGAGATATGGCAATATCTTCATGATTCTAATCAAACTAGGAGGAACCAAGATGTAAGAAGCATGATTTGGAACCACTAATCAGTGTAAAGTGACCAGGAAGTTGAATAAATCTCATAGGAGTTATGAGGAAAAAGCTATCCCACTTTCGATTCCAGTGTTTCCAGATTAGCATGTTCGGACATATGGCAATATCTTCATGATTCTAATCAAACCAGGAGGAACCAAGATGTAAGAAGCTTGATTTGCAACCATTAATCAGTGGAAAGTGACCAGGAAGTTGAATAAATCTCAAAAGTTAGGAGGAAGAAGCTATCCCACTTTTTATTCCAGTGATTCATGATTAGCATGTTCGAACATATGGCAATATCTTCATGATTCTAATCAAACCAAGAGAAACCATGATGTAAGAAGCATGATTTGGAACCATTAGTCAGTGGAAAGTGACCAGGAAGGTTGAATAAATCTCATAGGAGTTATGAGGAAGAAGCTATCCCACTTTCTATTCCAGTGATTCCAGACTAGCATGTTCGGACATATGGCAATATCTTCATGATTCTAATCAAACCAGGAGGAACCAAGATGTAAGAAGCATGATTTGGAACCATTAATCCGTGGAAAGTCACCATGAAGTTGAATAAATCTCATAGGAGTTATGCGGAAGAAGCTATCCTACTTTCTATTCCAATTATTCAAGATTAGCATGTTCGGACATATGGAATTATCTTCATGATTCTAATCAAACTACGAGGAACCAAAGATGTAAGAAGCATGATTTGGAGCCATTAATCAGTGGAAACTTACCAGGAGCTTGAAAAAATCTCATAGGAGTTATGAGGAAGAAGCTATCCCACTTTCTATTCCAGTGATTCAAGATTAGCTTGTTCAAACATATGGCAATATCTTCATGATTCTAATCAAACCAGGAGGAACCAAGATGTAAGAAGCTTGATTTACAACCATTAATCAGTGGAAAGTGACCAGGAAGTTGAATAAATCTCAAAGGAGTTAGGAGGAAGAAGCTATCCCACTTTTTATTCCAGTGATTCAAGATTAGCATGTTCGAACATATGGCAATATCTTCATGATTCTAATCAAACAGGAGGAACCAAGATGTAAGAAGCTTGATTTGGAACCAGTAATGAGTGGAAAGTAACCAGGAAGTTGAATAAATCTAATAGGAGTTAAGAGGAAGAAGCTATCCCACTTTCTATTTAGTGTTTCAAGATTAGCCTGCTCGGACATATGGCAATATCTTCATGATTCTAATCAAACTAGGAGGAACCAAGATGTAAGAAGCATGATTTGGAACCATTAATCAGTGTAAAGTGACCAGGAAGTTGAATAAATCTCATAGGAGTTATGAGGAAAAAGCTATCCCACTTTCTATTCCAGTGATTCAAGATTAGCCTGTTCGGACATATGGCAATATCTTCATGATTCTAATCAAACCAGGAGGAACCAAGATGTAAGAAGCTTGATTTGGAACCATTAATCAGTGGAAAGTGACCAGGAAGTTGAATAAATCTCAAAGGAGTTATGAGGAAGAAGCTATCCCACTTTTATTCCAGTGATTCAAGATTAGCATGTTCCAACATATGGCAATATCTTCATGATTCTAATCAAACCAGGAGAACCAAGATGTAAGAAGCATGATTTGGAACCATTAATCAGTGGAAAGTGACCAGGAAGTTGAATAAATCTCATAGGAGTTATGAGGAAGAAGCTATCCCACTTTCTATTCCAGTGATTCCAGATTAGCATGTTCGGACATATGGCAATATCTTCATGATTCTAATCAAACCAGGAGGAACCAAGATGTAAGAAGCATGATTTGGAACCATTAATCAGTGGAAAGTGACCAGGAAGTTGAAATAAATCTCATAGGAGTTATGAGGAAGAAGCTATCCCACTTTCTATTCCAGTGATTCAAGATTAGCTTGTTCGAACATATGGCAATATCTTCATGATTCTAATCAAACCAGGAGGAACCAAGATGTAAGAAGCTTATTTACAACCATTAATCAGTGGAAAGTGACCAGGAAGTTGAATAAATCTCAAAGGAGTTAGGAGGAAGAAGCTATCCCACTTTTTATTCCAGTGATTCAAGATTAGCATGTTCGAACATATGGCAATATCTTCATGATTCTAATCAAAACAGGAGGAACCAAGATGTAAGAAGCTTGATTTGGAACCAGTAATGAGTGGAAAGTAACCAGGAAGTTGAATAAATCTAATAGGAGTTAAGAGGAAGAAGCTATCCCACTTTCTATTTTAGTGTTTCAAGATTAGCCTGCTCGGACATATGGCAATATCTTCATGATTCTAATCAAACTAGGAGGAACCAAGATGTAAGAAGCATGATTTGGAACCACTAATCAGTGTAAAGTGACCAGGAAGTTGAATAAATCTCATAGGAGTTATGAGGAAAAAGCTATCCCACTTTCTATTCCAGTGTTTCCAGATTAGCATGTTCGGACATATGGCAATATCTTCATGATTCTAATCAAACCAGGAGGAACCAAGATGTAAGAAGCTTGATTTGCAACCATTAATCAGTGGAAAGTGACCAGGAAGTTGAATAAATCTCAAAAGTTAGGAGGAAGAAGCTATCCCACTTTTTATTCCAGTGATTCAAGATTAGCATGTTCGAACATATGGCAATATCTTCATGATTCTAATCAAACCAGAGAAACCATGATGTAAGAAGCATGATTTGGAACCATTAGTCAGTGGAAAGTGACCAGGAAGGTTGAATAAATCTCATAGGAGTTATGAGGAAGAAGCTATCCCACTTTCTATTCCAGTGATTCCAGACTAGCATGTTCGGACATATGGCAATATCTTCATGATTCTAATCAAACCAGGAGGAACCAAGATGTAAGAAGCATGATTTGGAACCATTAATCCGTGGAAAGTCACCATGAAGTTGAATAAATCTCATAGGAGTTATGCGGAAGAAGCTATCCTACTTTCTATTCCAATTATTCAAGATTAGCATGTTCGGACATATGGAATTATCTTCATGATTCTAATCAAACTAGGAGGAACCAAAGATGTAAGAAGCATGATTTGGAGCCATTAATCAGTGGAAACTTACCAGGAACTTGAAAAAATCTCATAGGAGTTATGAGGAAGAAGCTATCCCACTTTCTATTCCAGTGATTCAAGATTAGCTTGTTCAAACATATGGCAATATCTTCATGATTCTAATCAAACCAGGAGGAACCAAGATGTAAGAAGCTTGATTTACAACCATTAATCAGTGGAAAGTGACCAGGAAGTTGAATAAATCTCAAAGGAGTTAGGAGGAAGAAGCTATCCCACTTTTTATTCCAGTGATTCAAGATTAGCATGTTTGAACATATGGCAATATCTTCATGATTCTAATCAAACCAGGAGGAACCAAGATGTAAGAAGCTTGATTTGGAACCATTAATCAGTGGAAAGTAACCAGGAAGTTGAATAAATCTCATAGGAGTTATGAGGAAGAAGCTATCCCACTTTCTATTTCAGTGTTTCAAGATTAGCCTGCTCGGACATATGGCAATATCTTCATGATTCTAATCAAACTAGGAGGAACCAAGATGTAAGAAGCATGATTTGGAACCATTAATCAGTGGAAAGTGACCAGGAAGTTGAATAAATCTCATAGGAGTTATGAGGAAGAAGCTATCCCACTTTCTATTCCAGTGATTCCAGATTAGCATGTTCGGACATATGGCAATATCTTCATGATTCTAATCAAACCAGGAGGAACCAAGATGTAAGAAGCTTGATTTGGAACCATTAATCAGTGGAAAGTGACCAGGAAGTTGAATAAATCTCATAGGAGTTATGAGGAAGAAGCTATCCCACTTTCTATTCCAGTGATTCAAGATTAGCATGTTCGAACATATGGCAATATCTTCATGATTCTAATCAAACCAGGAGGAACCAAGATGTAAGAAGCATGATTTGGAACCATTAATCAGTGGAAAGTGACCAGGAAGTTGAATAAATCTCATAGGAGTTATGAGGAAGAAGCTATCCCACTTTCTATTCCAGTGATTCCAGATTAGCATGTTCGGACATATGGCAATATCTTCATGATTCTAATCAAACCAGGAGGAACCAAGATGTAAGAAGCATGATTTGGAACCATTAATCAGTGGAAAGTGACCAGGAAGTTGAATAAATCTCATAGGAGTTATGAGGAAGAAGCTATCCCACTTTCTATTCCAGTGATTCCAGATTAGCATGTTCGGACATATGGCAATATCTTCATGATTCTAATCAAACCAGGAGGAACCAAGATGTAAGAAGCTTGATTTGGAACCATTAATCAGTGGAAAGTGACCAGGAAGTTGAATAAATCTCATAGGAGTTATGAGGAAGAAGCTATCCCACTTTCTATTCCAGTGATTCAAGATTAGCATGTTCGGACATATGGCAATATCTTCATGATTCTAATCAAACCAGGAGGAACCAAGATGTAAGAAGCTTGATTTGGAACCATTAATCAGTGGAAAGTGACCAGGAAGTTGAATAAATCTCATAGGAGTTATGAGGAAGAAGCTATCCCACTTTCTATTTCAGTGATTCAAGATTAGCCTGCTCGGACATATGGCAATATCTTCATGATTCTAATCAAACAGGAGGAACCAAGATGTAAGAAGCATGATTTGGAACCATTAATCAGTGGAAAGTGACCAGGAAGTTGAATAAATCTCATAGGAGTTATGAGGAAGAAGCTATCCCACTTTCTATTCCAGTGATTCCAGATTAGCATGTTCGGAACATATGGCAATATCTTCATGATTCTAATCAAACCAGGAGGAACCAAGATGTAAGAAGCTTGATTTGGAACCATTAATCAGTGGAAAGTGACCAGGAAGTTGAATAAATCTCAAAGGAGTTAGGAGGAAGAAGCTATCCCACTTTTTATTCCAGTGATTCAAGATTAGCATGTTCGAACATATGGCAATATCTTCATGATTCTAATCAAACAGGAGGAACCAAGATGTAAGAAGCTTGATTTGGAACCAGTAATGAGTGGAAAGTAACCAGGAAGTTGAATAAATCTAATAGGAGTTAAGAGGAAGAAGCTATCCCACTTTCTATTTTAGTGTTTCAAGATTAGCCTGCTCGGACATATGGCAATATCTTCATGATTCTAATCAAACTAGGAGGAACCAAGATGTAAGAAGCATGATTTGGAACCATTAATCAGTGTAAAGTGACCAGGAAGTTGAATAAATCTCATAGGAGTTATGAGGAAAAAGCTATCCCACTTTCTATTCCAGTGTTTCCAGATTAGCATGTTCGGACATATGGCAATATCTTCATGATTCTAATCAAACCAGGAGGAACCAAGATGTAAGAAGCTTGATTTGCAACCATTAATCAGTGGAAAGTGACCAGGAAGTTGAATAAATCTCAAAAGTTAGGAGGAAGAAGCTATCCCACTTTTTATTCCAGTGATTCATGATTAGCATGTTCGAACATATGGCAATATCTTCATGATTCTAATCAAACCAAGAGAAACCATGATGTAAGAAGCATGATTTGGAACCATTAGTCAGTGGAAAGTGACCAGGAAGGTTGAATAAATCTCATAGGAGTTATGAGGAAGAAGCTATCCCACTTTCTATTCCAGTGATTCCAGACTAGCATGTTCGGACATATGGCAATATCTTCATGATTCTAATCAAACCAGGAGGAACCAAGATGTAAGAAGCATGATTTGGAACCATTAATCAGTGGAAAGTGACCATGAAGTTGAATAAATCTCATAGGAGTTATGAGGAAGAAGCTATCCTACTTTCTATTCCAATTATTCAAGATTAGCATGTTCGGACATATGGAATTATCTTCATGATTCTAATCAAACTAGGAGGAACCAAGATGTAAGAAGCATGATTTAGAACCATTAATCAGTGGAAACTTACCAGGAGCTTGAAAAATCTCATAGGAGTTATGAGGAAGAAGCTATCCCACTTTCTATTCCAGTGATTCAAGATTAGCTTGTTCAAACATATGGCAATATCTTCATGATTCTAATCAAACCAGGAGGAACCAAGATGTAAGAAGCTTGATTTACAACCATTAATCAGTGGAAAGTGACCAGGAAGTTGAATAAATCTCAAAGGAGTTAGGAGGAAGAAGCTATCCCACTTTTATTCCAGTGATTCAAGATTAGCATGTTCGAACATATGGCAATATCTTCATGATTCTAATCAAACAGGAGGAACCAAGATGTAAGAAGCTTGATTTGGAACCAGTAATGAGTGGAAAGTAACCAGGAAGTTGAATAAATCTAATAGGAGTTAAGAGGAAGAAGCTATCCCACTTTCTATTTAGTGATTCAAGATTAGCCTGCTCGGACATATGGCAATATCTTCATGATTCTAATCAAACCAGGAGGAACCAAGATGTAAGAAGCATGATTTGGAACCATTAATCAGTGGAAAGTGACCAGGAAGTTGAATAAATCTCATAGGAGTTATGAGGAAGAAGCTATCCCACTTTCTATTCCAGTGTTTCCAGATTAGCATGTTCGGACATATGGCAATATCTTCATGATTCTAATCAATCCAGGAGGAACCAAGATGTAAGAAGCTTGATTTGGAACCATTAATCAGTGGAAAGTGACCAGGAAGTTGAATAAATCTCATAGGAGTTAGGAGGAAGAAGCTATCCCACTTTTTATTCCAGTGATTCAAGATTAGCATGTTCGGAACATATGGCAATATCTTCATGATTCTAATCAAACCAGGAGAACCAAGATGTAAGAAGCATGATTTGGAACCATTAATCAGTGGAAAGTGACCAGGAAGTTGAATAAATCTCATAGGAGTTATGAGGAAGAAGCTATCCCACTTTCTATTCCAGTGATTCCAAGATTAGCATGTTCGGACATATGGCAATATCTTCATGATTCTAATCAAACTAGGAGGAACCAAGATGTAAGAAGCATGATTTGGAACCATTAATCAGTGGAAAGTGACCAGGAAGTTGAATAAATCTCATAGGAGTTATGAGGAAGAAGCTATCCCACTTTCTATTCCAGTGATTCAAGATTAGCATGTTCGGACATATGGCAATATCTTCATGATTCTAATCAAACTAGGAGGAACCAAGATGTAAGAAGCATGATTTGGAACCATTAATCAGTGGAAAGTGACCAGGAAGTTGAATAAATCTCATAGGAGTTATGAGGAAGAAGCTATCCCACTTTCTATTCCAGTGATTCAAGATTAGCCTGTTCGGACATATGGCAATATCTTCATGATTCTAATCAAACCAGGAGGAACCAAGATGTAAGAAGCTTGATTTGGAACCATTAATCAGTGGAAAGTGACCAGGAAGTTGAATAAATCTCATAGGAGTTAGGAGGAAGAAGCTATCCCACTTTTTATTCCAGTGATTCAAGATTAGCATGTTCGAACATATGGCAATATCTTCATGATTCTAATCAAACAGGAGGAACCAAGATGTAAGAAGCTTGATTTGGAACCATTAATCAGTGGAAAGTAACCAGGAAGTTGAATAAATCTCATAGGAGTTAAGAGGAAGAAGCTATCCCACTTTCTATTCCAGTGATTCAAGATTAGCCTGCTCGGACATATGGCAATATCTTCATGATTCTAATCAAACAGGAGGAACCAAGATGTAAGAAGCATGATTTGGAACCATTAATCAGTGGAAAGTGACCAGGAAGTTGAATAAATCTCATAGGAGTTATGAGGAAAAAGCTATCCCACTTTCTATTCCAGTGTTTCCAGATTAGCATGTTCGGACATATGGCAATATCTTCATGATTCTAATCAAACCAGGAGGAACCAAGATGTAAGAAGCATGATTGCAACCATTAATCAGTGGAAAGTGACCAGGAAGTTGAATAAATCTCATAGGAGTTATGAGGAAGAAGCTATCCCACTTTCTATTCCAGTGATTCCAGATTAGCCTGTTCGACATATGGCAATATCTTCATGATTCTAATCAAACCAGGAGGAACCAAGATGTAAGAAGCTTGATTTGGAACCATTAATCAGTGGAATGTGACCAGGAAGTTGAAAAATCTCATAGGAGTTGTGAGGAAGAAGCTATCCCACTTTCTATTCAGTGATTCCAAGATTAGCATGTTCGGACATATGGCAATATCTTCATGATTCTAATCAAACTAGGAGGAAACCAAGATGTAAGAAGCTGATTTGGAACCATTAATCAGTGGAAAGTGACCAGGAAGTTGAATAAATCTCATAGGAGTTATGAGGAAGAAGCTATCCCACTTTCTATTCCAGTGATTCCAAGATTAGCCTTTCGGACATATGGCAATATCTTCATGATTCTAATCAAACTAGGAGGAACCAATGATGTAAGAAGCATGATTTGGAACCATTAATCAGTGGAAAGTGACCAGGAACTTGAATAATCTCATAGGAGTTATGAGGAAGAAGCTATCCCACTTTTTATTCTAGTGTTTCCAGATTAGCTTGTTCGGACATATGGCAATATCTTCATGATTCTAATCAAACCAAGAGGAACCAAGATGTAAGAATCATGATTTGAAACCATTAATCAGTGAAAAATCTCCAGTAAGTTGAACAAATCTCATAGGAGTTATGAGGAAGAACTTATCCCACTTTCTATTCCAGTGATTCAACACTAGCATGCTCGGATATATGGCAATATCTTCATGATTCAAATAAAACTAGGAGGAAACAAGATGTAAGAAGCTTGATTTGGAACCATTTATCAGTGGAAAGTGACCCGGAAGTTGAATAAATCTCATAGGAGTTAAGAGGAAAAAGCTATCCCACTTTCTATTCCAATGATTCAAGATTAGCATGTTTGGACATATGGCAATATCTTCATGATTCTAATCAAACCAGGAGGAACCAAGATCTAAGAAGCTTTATTTGGAACCATTAATCAGTGGAATGTCACCCGGAAGTTGAAAAATATCATAGGAGTTGTGAGGAAGAAGCTATCTCACTTTCTATTCCAGTGATTCCACACTAGCATGCTCGGACATATGGCCATATCTTCATGATTCTAATCAAAATAGGAGGAACCAAGATGTAAGAAGCTTGATTTGGAACCATTAAACAGTGTAAAGTGACCAGGAAGTTGAATAAATCTCATAGGAGTTATGAGGAAGAAGCTATCCCACTTTCTATTCCAACGATTCCAAATTAGCCTTTTCGGACATATGGCAATATCTTCATGATTTTAATCAAACTAAGAGGAACCAAGATATAAGAAGCATGATTTGGAACCATTAATCAGTGGAAAGTGACCAGGAAGTTGAATAAATCTCTTAGGAGTTATGAGGAAGAAGCTATCCCACTTTCTATTTCAGTGATTCAAGATTAGCATGCTCGGACATATGGCAATATCTTCATGATGCTAATCAAACTAGAAGGAACCAAGATGTAAGAACCATGATTTAGAACCATTAATTAGTGGAAAGTGACTAGGAAGTTGAATAAATCTCATAGGAGTTATGAGGAAGAAGCTATCCCACTTTCTATTCCAGTGATTCAAGATTAGCATGTTCGGACATACGGCAAGATCTTCATGATTCTAGTCAAACCAGGAGAAACCAAGATGTAAGAAGCATGATTTGGAACCATTAATCAATGGAAAGTTACCAGGAAGTTGAATAAATCGCATAGGAGGTAAGAGGAAGAAGCTATCCCAATTTTTATTCCAGTGATTCCAGATTAGCCTGTTCGAACATATGGCAATATCTTCATGATTCTAATCAAACCAGGAGGAACCAAAATGTAAGAAGCATGATTTGGAACCATTAATCAGTTGAAAGTGACCAGGAAGTTAAATAAATCTCATAGGAGTTATGAGGAAGAAGCCATCCCACTTTCTATTCAAGTGATTCAAGATTAGCCTACTCGTACATATGGCAATATCTTCATGATTCTAATCAACCGAGGAACCAAGATGTAAGAAGCTTGATTTGTAACCATTAATCAGTGGAAAGTGACCCGTAAGTTGAATAAATCTCATAGGACTGAAGAGGAAGAAGCTATCCCACTTTTTATTCCAGTGATTCCTGAATAGCATGTTCGAACATATGGCAATATATTCATGATTCTAATCAAACCAGGAGGAACCAAGATGAAAGAAGCAGGGTTCGGAACCATTAATCAGTGGAAAGTGACCAGGAAGTTAAATAAATCTCATAGGAGTTATGAAAAAGAAGCTATCCCACTTTCTATTCCAGTGTTTCCAGATTAGCCTGTTCGGACGTATGGCAATATCTTCATAATTCTAATCAAAACAGGAGGAACCAAGATGTAAGAAGCTTGATTTGGAACCATTAATCAGTGGAAAGCGACCAGGAAGTTGAATAAATCTCATAGGAGTTATGAGGAAGAAGCTATCCCACTTTCTATTCCAACGATTCTAGATTAGCCTTTTCGGACATATGGCAATATCTTCATGATTTTAATCAAACTAGGAGGAACCAAGATATAAGAAGCATGATTTGGAACCATTAATCAGTGGAAAGTGACCAGGAAGTTGAATAAATCTCATAGGAGTTATGAGGAAGAAGCTATCCCACTTTGTATTTCAGTGATTCAAGATTAGCATGCTCGGACATATGGCAATATCTTCATGATTCTAATCAAACTATAAGGAACCAAGATGTAAGAAGCATGATTTAGAACCATTAATAAGTGGAAAGTGACTAGGAAGTTGAATAAATCTCATAGGAGTTATGAGGAAGAAGCTATCCCACTTTCTATTCCAGTGATTCAAGATTAGCATGTTCGGACATATGGCAAGATCTTCATGATTCTAGTCAAACCAGGAGAAACCAAGATGTAAGAAGCATGATTTGGAACCATTAATAAGTGGAAAGTTACCAGGAAGTTGAATAAATCGCATAGGAGGTAAGAGGAAGAAGTTATCCCAATTTCTATTCCAGTGATTCCAGATTAGCCTGTTCGAACATATGGCAATATCTTCATGATTCTAATCAAACCAGGAGGAACCAAAATGTAAGAAGCATGATTTGGAACCATTAATCAGTTGAAAGTGACCAGGAAGTTGAATAAATCTCATAGGTGTTATGAGGAAGAAGCTATCCCACTTTCTATTCAAGTGATTCAAGATTAGCCTACTCGGACATATGGCAATATCTTCATGATTCAAATCAACCGAGGAACCAAGATGTAAGAGGCTTGATTTGTAACCATTAAGTTGAATAAATCTCATAGGACTGAAGAGGAAGAAGCTATCCTACTTTTTATTCCAGTGATTCCTGAATAGCATGTTCGAACATATGGCAATATCTTCATGATTCTAATCAAACTAGGAGGAACCAAGATGAAAGAAGCAGGGTTCGGAACCATTATTCAGTGGAAAGTGACCAGGAAGTTAAATAAATCTCATAGGAGTTATGAAAAAGAAGCTATCCCACTTTATATTCCAGTGTTTCCAAATTAGCCTGTTCGGACATATGGCAATATCTTCATGATTCTAATCAAAACAGGAGGAAACAAGATGTAAGAAGCTTGATTTGGAACCAGTAATCAGTGGAAAGTAACCAGGAAGTTGAATAAATGTCATAGGAGTTATGAGGAAGAAGCTATCCCACTTTCTATTTTGGTGATTCAAGATTAGCCTGCTCGGACATATGACAATATCTTCATGATTCTAATCAAACTAGGTGGAACCAAGATGTAAGAAGCATGATTTGGAATCATTAATTAGTGGAATGTCACCTGGAAGTTGAAAAATCTCATAGGAGTTGTGAGGAAGAAGCTATCCCACTTTCTATTCTAGTGATTCAAGATTAGCCTGTCCGAACATATGGCAATATCTTCCTGATTCTAATCAAACTTGGAGGAACCAAGATATAAGAAGCTTGATTTGCAACCATTAATCAGTGGAAAGTGACCAGGAAGTTGAATAAATCTCAAAGGAGTTAATAGGAAGAAGCTACCCACTTTTTATTCCAGTGATTCAATATTAGCATGTTCGAACATATAGCAATATCTTAATGTTTCTAATCAAACAGGGATAAACCATGATGTAAGAAGCATGATTTGGAACCATTAATCAGTGGAAAGTGACCAAGAACTTGAATAATTCTCATAGGAGTTATGAGGAAGAAGCTATCCCACTTTTTATTCTAGTGTTTCCAGATTAGCTTGTTCGGACATATGGCAATATCTTCATGATTCTAATCAAACCAAGAGGAACCAAGATGTAAGAATCATGATTTGAAACCATTAATCAGTGAAAAATCTCCAGTAAGTTGAACAAATCTCATAGGAGTTATGAGGAAGAACTTATACCACTTTCTATTCCAGTGATTCAACACTAGCATGCTCGGATATATGGCAATATCTTCATGATTCAAATCAAACTAGGAGGAAACAAGATGTAAGAAGCTTGATTTGGAACCATTTATCAGTGGAAAGTGACCCGGAAGTTGAATAAATCTCATAGGAGTTAAGAGGAAAAAGCTATTCCACTTTCTATTCCAATGATTCAAGATTAGCATGTTTGGACATATGGCAATATCTTCATGATTCTAATCAAACTAGGAGGAACCATGATGTAAGAAGCTTGATTTGGAACCATTAGTCAGTGGAAAGGGACCATGAAGTTGAATAAATCTCATAGGAATTAATCAGTGCAAAATGGCTAGGAAGTTGAATAAATCTCAAGGAGTTATGACGAAGAAGCTATCCCACTTTCTATTCTAGTGATTCAAGATTAGCTTGTTCGGACATATGGTAATATCTTCATGATTCTAATCAAACCTGGAGGAACCAAAATATAAGAAGCTTGATTTGCAACCATTAATCAGTGTAAAGTGACCAGGAAGTTGAATAAATCTCAAAGGAGTTAAGAGGGAGAAGCTATCCCACTTTTTATTCCAGTGATTCAAGATTAGCATGTTCGAACATATGGTAATATCTTAATGATTCTAATTAAACCAGGAGAAACCATGATGTAAGAATCATGATTTGGAACCATTAATCAGTGGAAAGTGACCAAGAACTTGAATAAATCTCACAGGAGTTATGAGGAAGAAGCTATCCCACTTTTTATTCTAGTGTTTCCAGATTAGCTTGTTCGGACATATGGCAATATCTTCATGATTCTAATCAGACCAGGAGGAACCAAGATGTAAGAATCTTGATTTGTAACCATTAATCAGTTGAAAGTGACCAGGAAGTTGAATAAATCTCATAGGAGTTATGAGGAAGAAGCTATCCCACTTTCTATTTTAGTGATTGAAGATTAGCATGCTCGGATATATGGCAATATCTTCATGATTCTAATCAAACTAGGAGGAAACAAGATGCAAGAAGCTTGATTTGGAACCATTTATCAGTGGAAAGTGACCCGGAAGTTGAATAAATCTCATATGATTTAAGAGGAAAAAGCTATCCCACTTTCTATTCCAGTGATTCTAGATTAGCCTGTTCGAACAATGGCAATATCTTCATGATTCTAATTAAACCAGGGGGAAACAAGATGTAAGAAGCATGATTTGGAACCATTAATCAGTGGAAAGTCACCAGGAATTTGAATAAATCTCATAGGAGTTATGAGGAAGAAGCTATCCCACTTTCTATTCCAATGATTCAAGATTAGCATATTCGGACATATTGAATTATCTTCATGATTCTAATCAAACCAGGGGGAACCAAGATGTAAGAAGCCTGATTTGGAACCTTTAATCAGTGTAAAGTCACCGGGAAGTTGAATAAATCTCATAGGAGTTATGAGGAAGAAGCTATCCCACTTTCTATTCCAATGATTCAAGATTAGCATGTTTGGACATATGGCAATATCTTCATAATTCTAATCAAACCAGGAGGAACCAAGATGTAAGAAGCTTGATTTGGAACCATTAATCAGTGTAAAGTGACCAGGAAGTTGAATAATATTCATAGGAGTTATGAGGAAGAAGCTATCCCACTTTCTATTCCAATGATTCAAGATTAGCTTTTTCGGATATGTGGCAATATCTTCATGATTTTAATAAAAATAGGAGGAACCAAGATGTAAGAAGCTTGATTTGGAATCATTAATCAGTGGAAAGGGACCAGGAAGTTGAATAATATTCTAATCAACTTAAATCAAGTAGACTTAAATCAAGTAGGCAGAATGATTTCTTATTGTTCCCATTCTCTCTCGTCTACAAACACCTTAACTCTCTCTCTCTCTCTCTCTCTCTCTCTCTCTCTCCCATTCTCCCTTTATCTCTTTTCTTTGGCGATTCAGCCTGTGTTCTTCACATGTTCTTCATCCCTTTCTCTATTCTATCCGATTATTCTCTACAAAACTTACATACAAGATACAAAAGACTATCTAAAATCTGTTTTTGAAATCAAAGACTTATGGAAGATGAAATACTTCCTTGGAATTGAGATATGTAGATCGAAGGAAGGCTTATTTGAAATTTCCAGTAGAATCTGGGTAAGATGGAAGAAAAGAGAGACTAAGAATATTTAAGACTAAAGGAAAATACGTTGGACGATTGAGAGTCAAGGACCCATTTAGACTTAACGAGAGAGACAAGAAGGAGTCTAAAGAGACTAGAAATGAAGTTCTTGATTATTATTACTCGACAGAGGTTACAATATATAGAGTAAGGATTAGGGTGGCATTAGGATAAGGTTTACAATGGATAGAAGACTAAACATGTGTAGTTAAGGCTCGGGAAGGCGCTTAATTTGAATACTTGGTCGAGAACCTTCACATGTAAGATGCCAAAGGTATCTTCACCAGATGCTCTTCCTTTCCTAGCCACATGAGCCAGCATGTCATCCGCGCTTCCTTATCCTTGTGTCGAGCTTGAACCAGAGTGGTAAATGGTAAATGTAACTTCTGGTCGAGTTACATTTACTTTGGGTAACTTTTAAACATGATCATCTGGGTCGACCAAGTGTACGGCATGTACGGCTTTTCTATATGGCCTTGTACAGACACTCCAAATTCAAGTCTTCTACAGTTCTTCATTCTTCCTCTATCAATTAAACACCTCTGTTCAGCACTCCCCCACAAGCTTGACCAAGGGAACCGGTCAAGCTTGGATTCCAGGAGATCTTCCTCATTAATAACGATGTCAAAAAAAACCCTCCTTAGGGATAAAACCTCAACAAGGAAAAGATTAAAGACCCCATGGAAAATGGGATCAACTTCGTCTGGGAGGTCCATGAGTCCAAGTCTCGTGTGGATGGACTCAATAGTCTTCTGTCTAGCTGCCTTAGTGAACACATCAGCTCGTTGGTCTTCACTTATGGTGTAGCAACGTAAGATGTCTCTTGAAACAATCATTTGCCTCACCTTATGGCAATCAACTTCAATATGCTTCGTCCTTTCATGGAACACCGAGTTGGATGCAATGTGGATGGCTGCTTTGTTGTCACAATGCATTATCATGGGTGTGGCCTGCTCAATCCCCAAGTGCTTCAGTATTCCTTTGATCCATATTAGCTCGACTGTAAGCTTCAACATTGCTCTATACTCAGCTTCTGCACTAGAGCATGAAACCACCTTCTGCTTCTTGCTCTTCCATGTAACCAAGTTCCCACCAATGAAGGTGCAATAACCAGTGGTAGACTTCCTATCCATCCTATCCCCAGCCCAATCCGCATCACAATACCCAACCACGTCACTGCTCTCATTGCATCCCATCCAAACTCCTTGGTCTGGTGATCCATTCAGGTACATGAGTAGACGGTTCACCATGTTCCAATGATGCTTCTTTAGCCCTTGCATATGTTGACTCACCTGGTTCACAGCAAAACATATATCAGGTCGTGTTCTAGTCAAGTAAATCAACTTACAACCAAGCCTTCTATGAAGTTTGGCATCTTGAAATGGTGGAATGTCGTCTATCGCCCTCTCTCGTGGAACTTTGTATCCATCCTCCAAAGGTGTCTTGACTGTCTTTCCTCCCTGTATACCTGCATCCTTCAAAAGAACAAGTGTATACTTTCTTTGAGACAGAAATAAACCTTCCTTGGATTTGCATATCTCTATTCCAAGGAAGTATTTCCTCTCTCCCAAGTCTTTGATTTGAAACACAGATTTTAGATAATCTTTAGTAGCTTGTATACCTTCTTTGTCACTTCCAATGATGATGATATCATCAACATAGACTAGAAGGAAAATGATACCTGAGGGTGTAATGAGGGAAGAGAGTGTAGTCGAGCTCGGATTTCTTGAAACAACTCCCATTCAAGGTGGTGCTCAATTTGTTGTATCATGCCCTTGGCGACTGTTTGAAACCACAAATAGCTTTCTTCAACCATAGAACATTCCCTTCCTTCCCCAAGTGTTCTAGCACAGAAAAAGGATACATGTAAACCTCATCTTCAAGTTCTCCTTGAAGAAAAGCATTCTTCACAACCATGTGCCAAAGACCCCACTTAAGGTTCACTGCCACTGACAACACTATCATGACGGAGTAAAGCTTTGCAACCGAAGAAAACGTATCTAGATAGTCTTCACAATATGCTTGAGTGAAAACTCTTGCCACCAATCTGGTCTTCTTCCAGTCAATCTTCCTATTTGCAAGATACTTGATTATGAAGATCCACCTACTAGATACTGCGTTCTTTCCTCTTGGTCATTGCATTTGACTCAGCACCAACCGACTCCGTCCATTATTTGTCCTTCATTGCTTCCTCATATGACTGTGGAATATAGCTCTCATCCAGACTCATCATGAACACGCAATGTTCTTCAGGATAGTGAGCAAGTGAGCAGGATACTTAGGATGGATGCTCTACTTCCTGAGCATTGTAGTACACTCTAGTGTTCACCTAATTGGTTGGAGGATTCCTGATCCTGGTGGTTGCTGCTCTACTGCTGGTTCTTGATCTTGATTCTGACCATTTCCCTCATTCACCGATCCTTCTCCATCAACATTTACCATTCCTTCTTCTTGTTCCACAATTTGATCATGAGAACCTGAGTCTTCACCTACTTCTTCTTGGTAGTTACCTTCAGGTTCATTTTCCCCCTCATGGTCGAAGTGTGGAGCCTGATCTTCCTCATTGGGTGTGGGGGGACCTTGTGGTTGTCCTCCTCCAGTCTTTGGATCCTGGGAGAGATTAATCCCAAGACTCTCCAGAATTATCCTCAAGTTAGCTGCTTTGTCAAATGCTAGATCTTTCAATTCTGCATGGTTCTTCTCTTCATAATACCCTCTTTCTCCTACAAACTTACCCTCCCTAGACACTAGAACTATTCTGGTAACTGGATCATAGCATTTATACCCTTTCTAAGTTGGCGAGTACCCTATGAACATCCCTGTAGTGCTCTTTGATTCCAACTTGTTCCTCAACTCTCCTGGTCTAAGACCAAAGCATAGGAAACCAAAGACCCAATGATGATCCAGGTTTGGTCTATAGTTGTTCAAGACGTCAAATGGTGACTGATCGTCCAGGATCCTGGTTGGTGTTCTGTTGATAAGGTAGCAAGCTGTAGCAACTGCATCACTCCAAAACCTCTTTGGGACATTCACCTGAAACATCATCGACCCTGCAACCTCCATGATATGTATGTTCTTTCTCTCGGCCACTCCAATTTTTGAGGTGTGTAGGGACAACTTGTATGGTGAAGTATTCCTTGTTGAGATAGGTGTTGCTTGAATGCTTGGCAAGTGTACTCTCTTCCATTATCTAATCTAAAAATTTTCAACTTGGCATTAAACTTGTCAGTCACATAGCTTTGAAAATTTCTAAATGCATCAATCACCCTATCTTTAGATGGAATCAAGGTTATCCAGGTGTATTTAGACTTATCATCTATAAATGTAACAAAATATTTGTGATTCTCCCTAGAAAAACAAGGTGCAGTCCAAACATCAAATTGAATCAAATCAAAGCAATGTTCATAGATGGTTGTGGATTTACGAAACACAGTCTTACAATGCTTGCCTAAAATACAAGCTTCACAATCATTATTCTCAAACACAACACCTGGAACCATTAAGTTTAAAGCTCTAACATGAGGGTGTCCTAGTCTAGCATGCCACAAAGCATTGTTATTTACAACAGAAGCAGAAACAGAGGTAAGTTTGAAGTAAACTCAGGTATGTAAAAGGCTCTGGATTCCTTGTTAAACAATTTCAACTTGCCTACACCTCTTATTGGTATCCTCTCTTCATTAGCAATCATTACATGTCCATGAGCAGGTTATATATCTCTAACAAGACTAGTATCACTAATCACATGATGAGATACACCTAAATCAACTATCAAAGGTTTAGACATGTTATGCACAATATGAGATTGACCAAGCATCCTAGACTGAGTGTAGGCACTATCGGTTTGTTCAACATTAATAGCAACCCTATATGCACCAAATGAATACCCACTAACATTTCCAAAAGTGTTACCATTATCCTTGAGAATTTTTATGAGTGCATCCATCTCAGATCAACAGATGAACTCATGCTCATTTGGTCGGGGCTGATGGGTAGTGTAGGTCACCAAAGCCTTGCTCTCACCACCTTCATGACCTTCTGTCTCATTTGCTCGGTTTGAAGTTCTAGCTCCTGGTTGATCATTCGTACCATAGGTAACATTTGCTCGTGATTGTCTTTCCTTCATGAACTTGGCAGGCTTGAGGTACGGATGGAGTATCCAGTATTGGCTCTTATTATGACCATGCTTCTTACTATGATCACAATTTCCATTAAACCTCCTATCTTCATAGTTCCCAATGAACCTTTGGTCTTCATACTTATGGACTTTGTTAGCTTGAGGCACCTCGTCATGGCTGGAAAGTGTAAGCTCCCCCTTTCCTCCAAAGATTCCCAAAGACCCTTGTTCCTTCTGGATTTGCAAACATACCTCTTCAAGGGTAGCAAGCTTCCCAGATCTTAGGATGTGCTTGATGAGGTCGTTGTAGGTAGAGTTGAGTGTGAGAAAGAGGCCAAAGACCTCGTCTTGCTCACGCCTCTCATTCAGCTCATCTAGATCTGTGGTACTCGACCTCAACATCTCAAGTTCCGACCATAAAGCTCGAAACTTTCCCAAGTGTTTGGTAAACTACATGTCTTCTTGAGCTAAGTTGTTGATAGCTCTCTTGATCTCAAAGACTTGTGTAAGGTTTGAGATGTTCCCATACACTTTCTAAAGTGTATCACACAGATCTTTAGCCTTCTCATAGTAGCTATAGGCTTCTAAGATCGACGAATCCACTGAGCTATGGAGGATAGACATCACCAGATTGTCCTCCTAGATCCACTTCACTTCATCACAAACAATCACCTCTTAATCACCTTCGTGAGTAATGAGTCTGAGAGCTTCATCCTTGAGGACATGGTTCCATAGACCCTTACTTCACATGGCTGTCTTCACCACACGAGACCAGAGAAGGTAGTTTCCTCCTTTGAGAGTAACCAGAATGACATTAGTCTTTGTGTTCTTCATAGTGTTCTTCACGAACCAAAAAGTTTAGATCTTTGAGTATTCAAAATAAAAACCCAGGTTCAAGTGAACCTGGCTCTGATACCATGAATTCTCGAGTAGAATCTGGGTAAACGATAAAAGAAAAGAGAGACTAAAGGAAGAGAATTTGAACAATTGAGACTCAAGAACCCATTTAGACTTAACGAGAGAGACTAGAGAGAGACTAGAGAGAGAATAGAGAGACTAGAAATAAACTGCTTGATTATTATTACTCGACATAGGTTACAATATATAGAGGAAGGATTAGGGTAGCATTAGGATAAGGTTTACAATGGATAGAAGCCTAAATGTGTGTACTCAAGGCCCGGGAAGGCGCTAATTAGAATAATTGGTCGAGAACCTTCAGACGTGAGATGCCAAAGGTATCTTGACCAGATTCTCTTCCTTTCCTAGCCATATGAGCCAGCCTGTCATCTGAGCTTCCTTAAACTTGTGTCAAGCTTGAACAGGAGTGGTAAATGGTAAATGTAACCTCTGATCGAGTTACATTTACCGCAGGTAACTTTCGACCATGATAATCCGGGTCGACCAAGTGTACAACCTGTACGGCTTTTCTGTACGGCCTTCAACGGACACTCCAAATTCAAGTCTTATACACTTCTTCATACTTCCTCTATTAATTAAACACCTCTGTTCAACAATATTCATGTCCCAAAGGAAATATACACTTGATCTATTGAAAGATGCAGGTAAACTTGGTGGGAAGACAACCAAAATGCCACTGGAAGATGGGTATAAGGTCACACGTGAGGGGGAGATTGAGAACAGCCAATACTTTGAAGATCCTAAACTCTACAGGAGGATGGTTGGTGAGTTAATATATTTAACCATTACTTGTCTAGATATTTGTTTTGCTTTAAACCAGGTGAGTCAGCATATGCAAGAACCAAGGGAACATCACTGGAGGATGGTGGACAGAATCCTAAGCTACCTCAATGGATCACCAGGCCAAGGAGTGTTGATGGATTGTAATGAGAGCACTGAAGTAGTAGGCTACTGTGATGCAGATTGGGCAGGTGATAGAGCTGATAGGAAGTCCACCATAGACTATTGCACCTTCATTGGAGGGAACCTGGTCACTTGTAAAAGAAAGAAGCAGAAGGTGGTCTCTTGTTCGAGTGCTGAGGCAGAGTATAGGGCCATGTTGAAGCTGATAAATGAACTGGTGTGGATCAAAAGGATACTGAAGCATTTGGGAGTTTAGAAAGCTACACCAATGACTATGCACTGTGATAACCAAGTGGTCATCCACATTGCAACAAACTCAATGTTCCATGAGAGGACCATGCACATTGACGTGGACTGCCATAAAGTAAGACAAATGATTCGTCTTGGGGAGATCTTAGCATGCTACACAAGAAGTGAAGACCATTTGGCGGATGTATTCACCAAGACCTTACTCCACACAACTAATCCCCTCGTCATGAGGTCTTTACTCTTTTTCCTTCATCAAAGGTTTTATCCCAAAAAGGATTTTCCTTTGGTGACTATTTTAATGAAGAAGATCTCATGGCATTCCGAGCTTGACTTGTTCCTTATGGTCAGGTTTGAGGGGGAGTGTTGATCTGAGTAAATAAAGAAGAGGGATTGAAGTAACTTAGGCTGAGAAATGGGATCAAGAAAGGGTTGTGATAGGTTTAGAGGCACTGGAGTGTCTACCTGGCTTCTTTGTTGTAATCATAGCTTGGATACTCTCAATAAGTGTATCCCATTCCTTCCTGGTGACAGGATCATCAGCTCCTTCTATCTTCTGTTCCCTCACTACCATACTTCCTTTCAAAGATTCACCCATATAAGCAGAATATGAGCACTTCCTTTTAAAAATACGCTGTGCAACCTTCTTAAAATAAATCATATCCAGGCTGTTTCCTAGACCACCAGACAGTCTAATCTTCCTCTAAAACGTTTCCTTAGCTCTCCTAGCCACAAACAGTTTCCTCAACCATCACTTATTTTAACTTGTGTCATTCTTCATACAGCCCAGATTCTTATTCTTCTCACACTTCTTATTGTGAGTTAATGAGAATTAAAGAGAGATTAAGTCAAGAAATGATGAGTCTTGCTCAAGAACATGAAGAACAGCAAGAGAGAGAGGAGAATTTCGAGTGAGGGAGAGAGAGAGTGTTTAGGGAACAAGAGTAGATTTATTCACTTGCTTTAGATGGTTACATTAGGTGGTCTATTTAAAGAGAAACAAACAAGGGCTTTCAGACCAGAAATAAAAAACTAAGCTACACAAGAGGACAAGATAAACAATAAAAAAATGAGGGTGGACCAGAACTGTCCCTCTATCGTGGACCAGAACCAGAGAAGGGACAGTGACTGGTCCCCAACGGCTGGATCCCTTTCTTCACATGTGATCCCACTTCTTTGCTATTCAAAATATCTTCACTGCGTTAGACAAAACAAGCAGGGACTTCTGGAACCCTCTTAGGTCTGCTCCCTTCTTTTCTTGACGTGCAAGACAACCAATAAACCCTAGGTTATACGGACATGCTTGTCTCACAAGTAACCTCACATCAAAGTGTTTCTTGCTTATTACTGCTTCATCTCAACACCCCCCCTTAAGCTTGACCATAGGGACTGGTCAATCTTGGAATCCATGAAGCATTCCCACATTAAAATCTTTAGCTTATAAAAATCACTTGGGAGAAAACCAAGCCAAGGAAAAAGAGTAGAACAACTCATGGCTAAGAAGATCAGTGAGATGAGAGATCTATGAGTCCAAGCTTTGATTGAATGAACTCACATACCTTTGAGCTTGTTGCTTTGGGGAAGATGTCGGCTAACTGATCTTCACTTTGAGTGTAGCAAGGCAAGATTATATGCTGCTCCACAACTTATCTCACATTATGGCAATAAACCTCAGTGTGTTTCGTCCTTTCATGGAACACATTGTTAGGAGGCTATGTGTATTGCTACCTGGTTGTCACAGTGCATAGTGATGGGAGTAGTAGTCTCTATAACCAAGTATTTTAGCAAATTCCTGACCCAAATCAACTCACTGGTAAGCTTCCTCATTGCTCTATATTCTGCTTCAGCACTTGAGCATGATACTATCTTCTGTTTCTTGCTGTTCCAAGTAACCAAGTTGCTTCAAATGAAGATGCAGTAGCCTGTTGTAGACCTCCTGTCTACTTTATCTCCAGCCCAAACTGCATCACAATAGCCAACAATTTCTGTTCTCTTATTACATCCCAACCATACTCCTTGTCATGGTGCTTCTCTTAGGTATCTCTGTTGAGATGAAGCAATAAGAAGCTAGAAGGAGTCAAATGGATTCGAATAAAACAAGCAATTGAGTTAACTTGAAGAACAAGTCTCTCCATTTAACCTAGGTCTACAAGTGACCTGCAAGACAAGAAGAAGAAGAGAGTGATCCAGAAGTAACCAGGAAGCTCTCCACAGTTTAACTACGGCAAGAGGAACGCTGTGAGAGGCAGGATCACGTATGGGGGTAAGACTCATGCCTATGAGACCATTTGGACTCATCTGGGACAGGTCACTTTCAACATGGTCCTAGACAGTTGGGGCAGTTTGGACTCTTCTACATTTGTTTAATATTTTCCAGGAACATTACTTATCTAATAGTTTCCTAAGATATTTGTATTGCATATTTAAAGAGTGGTTGCGAACCCTAATGAAGCAAGGAATTCAGTTCCTCTCTTTCTTATTGTCTCTCTCTAAATCTCGCCCCTCTCTCTCTTAATTCTCCATGTTCTTCATCTGAAAACTCTTTAATTCTCATAAACTCTCATGGTATCAGAGCAAATAAGCTCCTGAAACCTATTCTCTACACTTTTCTATGCTTTTTTCCGCAAATCTCTTTCTCTACTCTGATTATTTGAACAAGTTCTTGTATTTTTCTCTTTGTTCTTGAACTGTTCTTGAGCTGTTCTTGCTGTTTCTGATGGAAGAATCAAAAATGATTGTTATTCCAGTTTCTCTTAAGGGAGCTAACTATTTATTGTGGTCAAGGCTTGCCAAAACTGCTCTTGGAGGCAGAGGTCTCTGGGAACATGTTGTTGAAGGCAAGACCACAAAGAAGACCATCCTAGGAGAGGTTGGCAAAGAAGTGGTGGTCGCTACTAATGAAGATAGAAAGAGGGGTCAGGAGGACCTCATGGTGCTATCTTTCATTCAGAAAAGCTTTGAAGCCTCAATCTTGAAAGCCTACTCCTACTATGAAACTTCCAAGGAGCTGTGGGACACTCTCCAGAAGGTGTATGGAAACATATCCAACATAAGTAGGGTGTTTGAGATCAAAAAAATCCATCAACACTCACAGTCATGAGGACACTAACTTCTCTAAACATTTTAGGAAGTTCAGATCTTTGTGGGCAGAGTTGGAGATATTGAGACTAGCTACTATTGATCCTGATGTGCTCAAAAAGAGGAAAGAACACGACAAGGTCTTTGCATTGTTGGTCACTCTCAATCCTGGTTATAGTGACCTAATCAAGCACATTTTAAGGAGTGAGAAGCTTCCATCCCTTGAAGAGTTGTGTGCTCATATTCAAAAGGAGCAAGGCTCAGTTGGTCTCTTTGGAGGCAAACGAGAGCTTATCATGGCAAACAAAGCTGAAGGAACAGAAAACAAAGCTGAAGGTGTGGCTAACAAGGGTTTTTACACACCTTATCTTCTTATCTTTCCTTCACCAGCAGCCATGGAGCAGCCATGAAGGTGTGGCTAACAAGGGTTTTTACAAACCAGAAGATAAGAAGATTTGGGTGTTTCCTTCACCAGCAGCCATCGTGTCTAGTTCTCACATCTACTCATATGTGCTCCATGGCTGCTGGTGAAGGAAAGACACTTACATTTAGTGGCTGCTCAGATGTGAGAACTAGACATGATGAGTCCATCAAGAAGTCAGACCTTGATGCTCTCATCAAATCCCTCAAGGAGTCTGGTAACACACTTGGTATCTCTCTTACTGCATCAAAAATATCCTAGTGCTCTGCTTACTTCACTTAATGCATCTAGTAGTGTTAAGCCTCTAGTTATAGACTCATGAGCTTCTCACCACATGATTAGTGATGCTAGGTTGATCAGTAATGTAGAGCCTATTGTAGGTAATGTCATGATTGCAAATGGAGATAAGATACCAATTCACGGTGTAGGAACTCTTAAGCTATTTAATAAAGATACAAAAGCCTTTTACATGCCAACTTTTGCTTCTAATCTTTTATATGTTGAAAAATCTACCATTGATTTAAAGTGCAAAGTTATCTTCAGTCTTAATGAGGTTTTGTTTCAGGATATTGAGACTCTTAAGTTGATTGGCAATGGTGTTACAAAGGAGGACTTGAACCTACTTGAAGACATCAAAGCTGATTCAAATCTATCTTCTGCTTTTAGTTCAATTCCTGTTTTAGAAAAGAATGTATTGTGGCATGCTAGGCTAGGCCATCCTCATTCTTGTGCACTGAACCTTTTACTTCCTGATGTTTCTTTTAAAATGATGGCTGTGAAGCATGTATTCCTGGCAAACACTGCAAGACTGTTTTCCCTAAGTCATCTACTATCTATGAAAATTGCTTTGATCTTATACATTCTGATGTATGGACTGCACCATGCACTTCTAGGGAGAATCATATATATTTTTTCACCTTTATAGATCAAAAATCTAAATTTACTTCGCTGACTATGATTCAAAATAAAGATAGAGTGCTAGATGCTTTTATTAATTTCCAGAATTACATAACTAATCACTTTAATGTTAAGATCAAGGTGTCAGGTCAGCTAATGGAGGCGAATATACAAGCTTAGCATTCAAAAACCATCTTTCCAGACATGGAATTATCCATCAAACAAGCTGTCCATACACACCACAACAAAATGGTGTACCTGAGAGGAGGAATAAGCACCTAATGGAGGTGGCAAGGTCAATGATGTTCTATACAAACATGCCAAAACGTTTCTGGAGGGATTCTGTGATGACAGCATGCTATATAATTAATAGGACTCCAACAAGAGTCCTCGATGATTGCACACCATATGAGGTATTGAACAAAAGAAAACCCTCTATTGATCACTTGCGTGTATTTGGATGCTTGTGCTATGTTTTGCAGCCAGGTGAACATAGAAACAAGCTTGAAGCCAGGAGCACTAAGGATGTGTTCATAGGCTACTCCACTACTCAAAAGGGATACAAATACTATGCTCCATAAACTAAAAGGGATAAAAAGGAATGTATATCAATTAGATCAAGATCTCAATTGGTGATTGCATCTATTTATCAAGTAGCATATCCATCATTATCATTGATAGTAGTCACGATTTTGATTGCTTTGTTCAACGACGGGAGAAAAATGACGTCATTCTCTTCTATCATTCATCTTGTTTTGTTTTTACTGTTGAGTTGTTTCAACAACTGTAAATTTCTCAGTTAAAATACTTTTCACTCTTTTTACTCTTGTTGAATAAGATGTATGTCTATGCTTAATCTGAGATTGGTCGGCTTGAGAGCAAATTTGATTGTGGATTATTTCAAATATGTTTTAATGATCAATAAGAAAATGAGATTATAATGTGTAAAGAAAGAAATAATTGGCATTTGTGTGGAGTGTGCCGAAGAAATACAAGTCGACGAGAAAATGTAAGTAAAAAGTAAGTAAAATTTGTTAGTCTCCAGGGATGTCAAGTTTGTGGAATCCAGAGGTTATTATGAAGAGAAGAGTTGGGAAAATCTCAAGGATCTATCTCAAGGAGCCTCGGATAGAGCAAACAGGCTGAGGCAGATCATGGAGAGTTTGGGCATCAGTATGCCACAAAAGGAAAGAACCACTGGTGCAGAAGCTGTCCAGATCCAGAAACAGTTATGGATGAGGGTGAAGAAGCTGTTCATCCTAATCCTGAAGGGGGGGATCAATATGATCCACATACTGAGAATCAAGATGATTCACATACTGGTCAAGAGAATCAAGAACAAGAGGTTCATGATCAGGATAAAAGCCAAGAAAATGAGTCATCAAATAAAACAAAAGAAGCAGAATTTAATGAAAAAGAACATATAAAAGAGATTCAGCCACTTAGGAGAAGCACAAGGCTGAAGAAGCATTCTTCCAAGTATATCAACACAAGGGTGTACTTCAATAGCCAAGAAGTAGCTCATCCCACTCAAGAAACACGCTCGCTTGCCCAATACCCTATGGAACATCAAGCCTTCATCACCAACATAGATCAAGCGTACATTCCAAGGTCTTATGAAGAGGCTATGGAGCTCGATGAATGGAGAGACTGATTTGAAGATGAAGTCAATGCCATGATCAAGAATGAATCATGATTTAAAACTGAGCTCCCTAAAGGCAAGAAAGCAGTTACTAGCCGGTTGTTATTCACAATCAAATATCTGGCCAATGGGAAACCATAAAGGAAAAAGACAAGAATGGTTGAAAGAGGATACACTCAGGTCTATGGAGAATATTATCGCGACACATTTGCACCAGTGGCTAAGCTACACACGATAAGGATTGTTCTCTCAGTGGCAGTTAACTTTGAATGGGATCTATGGCAAATGGATGTCAAGAATGCATTCCTGCAAGGTGAATTAATTAAAAGATGAGGTCTATATGAGACCACCTCCTGGTATGGAACACCTTGTCAATCAAGGGAATGTGTTGGGATTGAAGAAAACAATATATGGGTTAAAGCAATCACCAAGAGCCTGGTATCATAAGGTAAACACAACCCTCAATGGGAAAGGGTTCATCAAATCTGAAGCTGATCACACCCTCTTCACTCTAACCAGTCAATGAGGCATTGTGGCCATTCTGATCTATGTGGATGACATTATCATCACATGAAACGATAAGGAAGATATCTCCTTAACCAAAATCTTTCTCAAGTCCTATTTTGATATTAAAGACTTGGATGAGCTTAAGTACTTTCTAGGGATTGAGATATGCTGATCTAAATAGGGGCTGTTCTTATCCCAAAGAAAGTACACACTTGATCTATTAAATGAGGCCGGTGATTTAGGTGGAAGGGCAGAAAAGACTCCTCTTGAAGATGGTTACAAAGTGCTGCGAGAGGGGGAGTTTGAAGACAAGCTCTATGAAGATGTGAAATAGTACAAGAGAATGGTTGGGAAACTCATCTACCTTACCATTACAAGACCGGACATTTTTTTTTTGCTGTGAATCAAATCAATCAACAGATGCAAGCACCAAATATTTATCATTGGAACATGGTTGAGAGGGTGTTGAGGTACTTAAGAGAAGCACCAGGCCAAGGAGTATGAATGGGATGCAACAAAAGCACTGAAATTGTGGGGTATTGTGATGCTAATTGGACAGGAGATAGAGTTGATAGTTGATCAACTACTGGATATTGAACATTCATTGGAGGCAATTTGGTGACTTGTAAAAGCAAGAAGCAGAAAGTGGTCTCATGTTCAAGTGCTGAGGCAGAGTATAGAGCTATGATGAAGCTTACAAGTGAGTTGACTTGGAGCAATGGGCCGCTTACAGATTTGGTGACTGAGACTACAACACCAATTACTATGCATTGTGATAACCAGGCTGCTATAGACATTCCTAGCAACTCAGTCTTCCATGAGAGGACTAAACACATTGAAGTAGATTGTCATAAGGTGAGACAAGCTGTGGAGCAGAAGATAATCCTACCTTGTTACACTAGGAGAAAAGATGAGTTGGCCGACATCTTCACCAAACCTGCAAGTACTAAGGTCTGTGAGTTCATTCATTCAAATCATGGACTCATGGACCTCTCATCTCACTGATAATATAAACCATCAGGTGCTCTACTCTTTTTCCTTGGCTTAGTTTTCTCCCAAGTGTTTTTTTCTAAGCTAAATGTTTTAATGAGGGAATGCTTCATAGTTTCCAAGCTTGGCCGGTCCCTATGGTCAAGCTTGAGGGGGAGTGTTGAGATGAAGCAATAAGAAGCTAGAAGGAATCAAATGGATTCGAATTAAACAAGGAATTGCGTTAACTTGAAGAACAAGACTCTCCATACAACCTAGGTCTACAACGTAACTTGCAAAACAGGAAGAAGAAAAAGAGAGTGATCCAGAAGTAACCAGGATGTTCTCCTCAGTTTACCTAAGGCAAGAGGAACGTTGGGAGAGGCAGGACCACGTGTGGGGTTAAGACTCATGCCTCTGGGACCATTTGGACTCATATGGGTCATGTCACTCTCAACCTGGTCCTAGACAGTTGGGAAAGTTTGGACTCTTCTGCATTTGTTTAATTTTTTCCAGGAACCTTACTTATTTAATAATTTCCTAAGATATTGTATTGCCTATTTAAAAGAGTGGTCCAAAACCCCAATGAAGCAAGGAATTCAGTTCCTCTCTTTCTTATTGTCTCTCTCTAAATCTCACACCTTTCTCTCTTCATTCCTCATGTTCTTCATTTGAAAACTCTTTAACTCTCTTAAACTCTCAATCTTAAGATCCTCTCCACCATGTTCCAGTGATGTATCTTGGGTGTTTGCATATATTGGCTGACTTGATTCACAGCAAAGCACACATATGCCCTAGTGATGGTAGGATAGATAAGCTTCCGAAACATTCTCCTATATTCCGTGACATCTCCATATGGGTTTTCTTCCATCTCCCCCTCACGCAAGACCTTGTATACATCTTCTACTGGTGTATTAGCAGCTCTTCCACATAGATCACCTGCCTCACTCAAAAAATCAAGTGTGTACTTCCTTTGGGATAGGAACTGCCCCTCTTTAGATCATCATATCTATTTCCATAGAAAGTACTTTAACTCACCCAAGTCTTTGATATCAAATGATGATTTAAGAAATGTTTTAGTTAAGAGAATACCTTCCTTGTCACTTCCAGTGATGATGATATCATCCACATACACTAGTATCACCACAATTCCTTGTGGACTGGTGAGGGTGCAGAGTGTGTGATCAGCTTCATATTTCACAAATCCTCTTCCATTGAGGGTGGTACTGAGTTTGTGATACCAGGACATTGGCGATTGCTTCAAACCATTGATATGGGCACGTATACCACCCTTCTCAGACTGGATGGATAGGGAAAAAAGGGATCAAGCTCTGGTGGATGGAAGGATGTTGAAATTGAGGGAGGAAAGGAATGATGATGATATCCAGATTGCTGGTAATTAAACATGGTCAATGGAGGATGGGAAACAACAAATGGTTGTATAACCAACTTGCTATCTCACTGGATTGAGGATGACGTCTAGATGACTGATGGATCCAAGCTGCTTGAACCTATAAACAACTCAAAAAGGACAAGAGATGGATATGGAGATGGAGTGAATAGATTGATGAACTCAATCTGATGGATCGAAAGTCGCCACAAACTCTATGGAATGAGTTTGATAAGACAAGGTGCTTTCAATGCTGCTTCAACTTAGGGTTTTAGTTGCTAGGGGCAAACTGATGTTTCATAAAGGTTGAATGATACAAGGGTGCTATATGGGCTTATATACTCGCAGATGCATCTATGCCCTTCTAGGGGTCTTTGAAAAAAAATTATTACATGACTCAATCTTAGGTCCTAATGAAAGCAAAAGGCTAAACAATGCCTTCTTTATTTGAAATGAAAATAAAGAAAAGACCCCAAAACCTGCAAGGAAATCAAATAAATTAATTAATTAAATGTGCTTACCTTACTTACCTTTCTGGTGGATTTGAATTGTGGTAAGGTAGTCGTTGTGGTTAGGAGACGAGTAGAGGGTTGAAGTGATGTCGTTTAGAAGCTTGTCTCTTACCCTTGATACTCACCGTCTCACTTAAGTGGGGAGATGATTAATAAGGAAACCATCTCCTTATGAGGAAAGATAGACCATAGGATATCAATATCTTTTGGACCGTCTTGCATAACATAAGGTGGAGCTTTTATAACCTCTGATCTGGACATGGAGAGCATGTCTAGACGGTTTGTGATGTCCTCTAAGTTGGAGTTGCTACTGACCTTGAAAACAATCCTTCAATGGCTTCACAAAAGCTTGCAATCACTCCCTTGGTTCCTGATCTTGTTCGGGTGCTTGTCTAAGGGTTGTAATGTTGATATCTAGTTCTATGTCCTCATCATTCTCTCCCTCTTGAGTAGGTTCTGACCTCACAACAGTTTCATCTGCATGAAAATAAGATAGATCAGACACATTGAAAGTAGAAGACACATTAAACTCACCTGGAAGCTCCAGTTGGTATGCATTGTTATTGATCTTCTTTAAGACTTTGAATGGGCTGTTTCCTCTAGGAGATAGTTTAGACTTCCTCTGGTAAGGGAACCTCTCTGATATCATGTGTAACCAAACCCAATCTCCTTGTTCAAAGGAAACCTCCTTTCTTCCTTTGTCAGCTTGCTTCTTGTTCAGATCATTCTGGTGCTCTAAGTTAGTCTTGACCTTCTCATGAATCTTCTGCATTAACTAGTCCTTGTATCTCTGTCTTGGCTAACTATCTGATGCTTGTGGGGAATAGGTAAGAGGTCCAGAGGTGTTGTCGGCTTCAAACCATACACAATCTGAAAAGGTGATAGCTTAGTAGCAGAGTGTGGAACTCGGTTGTAAGAAAACTCAATGAAAGGTAGACAATCAAGCCAGTTCCTCTAGTTCTTATCAACCGTGACTCTTAGTAGAGTGGAGAGTGTGCGGTTCACAACCTCAGTCTGTCCATCAGTTTGGGTATGGCAGGTTGTGGAGAAGAGCAGCCTAATGCCCATCTTCCTCCAAAGGGTTCTCCAAAAGTGGCTCAAGAACTTTGTGTCTCTGTCAGAAACAATAGTTCTAGGGATACCATGAAGCTTCACCACTTCTTTGAAGAATAAGTCCGCAGTTTGGGATGCATCATTGGTTTTGTTGCGAGGAATGAAATGCGCCATCTTAGAAAACCTGTCTACTACCACAAAGATAGAATCCTTGATTCTGATCTTTGGCAACCCTAGAACAAAATCCATGGAAATGTCTACCAAAGGCAGGTCAGGAATAGGCAAAGGCATGTTAATCCATGAGGATGTAACCTGGATTTTGCCTTGAGACAAGTATGCACCTTGCACAGAACCTCTCTACATCTCCTCTCAAGTGTGGCCAGAAGAAATGCTCAGCTACAATGCTTAGAGTATTATCTCCCAAAGAACAATGGGATAACGCCTAAGCCTTCTCCTTTCTGAAGTCTCCCTATCCCACCATGAAAAACCAGTGTCAGTGAGTTGACCAGCAGCTATAGAGATCTTCCTTCCCTCCGTATAACTACAGTAATAAAAGATCTATTCCATCCTTGTTTCCCAATCAATGTAGGCATCAAGGTTAACCTTTCCAGCAAAGGTTGGTGGCGTGAGCTTCAAGTCTTTGCCTCCCCTACCATTGGTTCTCATCTTCTTGATCATAGTCTCTGCCTCGGTTCCTTCCTCTATTTCTGGCATTTCTCCTAGGTCGAGGGGGTGTTCTTCTTCTTCCAGACCAGGCATATCACTATCAGTCCCATCTTCTTCTGGTGGGTTTTCTTGTTGCAGTTTCTGGCCTCTTGCCTGATTGTTGTTTGGGTTATTGGCCTGAGCTTGTTCGTTCTGCTCCAACCGAGTCATCCTTTCACTGATTAATTGCATGGCAGCTAGAAGTTGTGCAATGGTTGTAGCATCGGTTGATGAGATGCTATCTCCCATTTCTTATCCTGAAAGACCTTTCAAGAAAAAGTGAAAATATGGGAATTGGAATTTCTTAAACAAGTAACAATATGCAAGTATGTGTTAAACTAATGTAGCTTAGAAATGAAATGGACCGACCTTAGGACACAATAACATTCAAGATATTTTGCAGAAAAAAGTTAGGCTAAGTTCCAACTAAGGAAAGTTTGACCAACTCAATATGATTGTATATTTTTTTATAAGTTGGAAATGCAATTTAAAATTAAACTAATGGGAAATGGAAAAATGACTGAGGTAATTGAAGTTAAAGCAGTAAATCTTTTGGCTTTTTTTTTAAATATTCGAGTACAATGCAATAAAGGAAACCGAGTATATGTTGTATATGCAATAGGGAAACAAATCGGAAACTAGATGCAAGTAATAAATCCTAACACTTTTTTTTGTTTTCTCTCCAAGGCAAATGGATTAAACTAAGGAATAACTTTGACTTCTTCTTTTTCTTTTCTGATATTCGACTAAGAACTCTCAAGCAACAACAACAGTGAAACGGATCTAACAAGTATAAACAAGATTTTTCTTTATGGTTTTCTTAATGAAATAAATGAAAAGGAAAGATGTAACCTGAAATGGAGCCTTTCGGCTCTGATACCAAAATGATATGAGCACGGATAGCACCCTTCTGAGACTGGATGGATAGAGAAAAAAGGGATCAAGCTCTGGTGGATGGAAGGATGTTGAAATGGAATGAGACTTTAGGGTGGAATGGAATGATGATGATATCCGGATTGCTTGTACTTGAACATGGTCGTATAACCAACTTGCTATCTCACTGGATGGAGGATGGTGTGTAGATGACTGATGGATCCAAGCTTCTTGTTCATATAAACAACTCAACAAGGACAAGAGATGGAGATGGAGATGGAGATGGAGTAAATAGTTTCATGAACTCAATCTGATGGATAGAAAGTCGCCACAAACTCTTTGGAATGAGATTTATAAGACAAGGTGCTCTCAATGCTGCTTCTCACACACGAAAAGACTTAGGTTTTAAGTTGCTAGGGGCAAACTGACTTATCTATTTCATAAAGGTTGAGTGATACAAGGCTGCTTATAGGGGCTTATATACTCGTCGATGCAGCTATGCCCTTCTAGGGGTCTTTGAAACAAATTTATTACATGACTCAATCTTAGGACATAATGAAAGCAAAAGGCTAAAAAGTACCTTTTGTATTCGAATTGAAAATAAAGAAAAGACCCCATGACCTAGAAGGAAATCAAATAAATAAAATATTGAAATGTGCTTACCTTACTTACCTTTCTGGTGGATTTGAATTGTGGTAAGGTAGCCGTTGGGGTTCGGAGACGAGCAGAGTGTTGAAGTGATGTCGTTTAGAAGCTTGTCTCTTTCCTTTGATACTCACCGTTTCACTTAAGTGGGGAGATGGTGAATAAGGAAACCATCTCCTAATGACGAATGATATACCATAGGATAGCATTATCTGTTGGACTGTCTTGCATAACGTAAGGTGGAGCTTTTATAACCTCTGATCCGGAAATGGAGAGCTTGTCTAGACGGTTTGTGATGTCCTCTAAGTTGGAGTTTCTACTGGCCTTGGCAAACAATCCTTCAATGGCTTCACATAAGCTTGCAATCACTCCCTTGGTACCTGATCTTGTTCTGGGTGCTTGTCTAAGGGTTGGAATGTTGATATCTGTTTCTATGTCCTCATCACCCATAGATGGCTTTCTTCAGTCTAAGGACATTTCCAGGCTTGAAAAGGTGCTCTAGGCCATGAGGTGGTCTCATGTAGACTTCATCTTCAAGCTCTCCTTGCAGGAAATCATTCTTTACATCCATCTGCCACAGATCTCACTCCAAGTTGACTGCCAAGGACTTCATCTTCAAGCTCTCGAATGATCCTTATGGTGTGAAGCTTAGCTACTGGGGCAAAGGTGTCCATGTATTCTTCTCCATAAGTTTGAGTAAACCCTCTTGTAACAAGCCTTGTCTTGCGCCTCTCCACAGTACCATCAGCATTGTATTTGATTGTGAAGATCCAGATGCTTGTTACTGCCTTCTTGCCTTTTGGAAATTCCACTTCATACCAAGTGTCATTTACAATCATGGCATTGGTTTCATTCCCAACTGATTCTTTCCACTCTTTGTGTTCCATAGCTTCTTCATAGGGATGTATTCTTGGTCCAACTCTCCAATAAACACCACATGTTCCTTAGGATATTGAGCTAGAGAACATATAGCTTGAATAGGATGGGCTACTGCTTGGGAGTTGAAGTAGAGTCTTGTGTTTGAAATGTTTAGAGAATAAGAGAATAGAGCAATTAAAGTAGACAGAAATGAAGAGAATAGAGAGATTAGAGAGTGATTTGTATGAAATGGTTTGAGGATTTCAAATCGACCAAAGTATAGAGAGAAACCCAGAACTGTATACTTTATTTCTTAGGGGACCATTACAATATATGGAGAGAGTTTACAAGGGTTTTCGAGAGAAGGAAAAACAAACTAGTGGACCAGAAGAGAGGGAGAGTGTGTACTCAAATCGTCGACCAAGGGGAACCACTCAAATGGCATCAACATCTTTGGGAAGATGCTGGTTCAATTTCCAACCTATCTGTGACTTATCCACTCTTCCTTTCCAATAGATATATCATCGTAAGTCGAGGTAAGCTTCCCTGGTTACTTTTCTTTTACCGGATGGAGTTTTACGTTTGGTCGAGTGTTTTAGGTCGACCATGATCTTTACGGCCTGTACGGCCTGTACGAACATGGTCGACACAAAACTTCCCGAATCCTTTCTCTTCTTGTCACTCTTAGTATTCCCTTTAACCCAATACTTTTCTATTCTATTAACTCCCTATTCTACCTCAACTTAACACTCCCCCTGAAGCTTGACCATGTGGAAAAAGTCAACCTTGGAAGGCTATGAGGTCTTCCTCATTAAAAATCTCAACAAGGAAAACCCGTTGGGATAAAACCTTGATGAGGGAAAAAGAGTAAAGACCCCATAGTAGGGGATTAGCTAAGTTGGGTCCGATCAATGAGTCCCAACTGGCCATGGATGGACTCCATTTTCTTTTGCCTAGCTGTCTTAGTAAACTGATATCTTGCGCATTTGTATGGTTTTAGCAATCATTCTAGTTCTCATTTTGTCCATTTAGATGCATTTCGAGTGCATTTAAGTGCATTGCATACACATTTATCTATAATAGGTGGTGGAGATGCTATTTGGTGAGTTTGGAGCCTTTGGAGATGATTTAGAGGCAAAAATGGTGATTTTGGTTCATAAAACAAGTTTCTTAACTGTCCCAGCGGCCAAGTGTAGCGGCTAAGACATGCCGCTGGAGAAAACTCGAGCCCCTGCTCTATAGCCGGGAGGTGTAGCGGCTTGATGAAGCCGCTATGAAGTACTCGAGTCCCTGCTCGATACCCGGGAGGTGTAGCGGCTTGCTGAAGCCGCTGGAGAAAACTCATGTTCCTGCCCGATATCCGGATGTTGCAGAGGCCTAGTGACGTGTCAAAAACCAGCTACGACACTTAGAAAAATCTGCACTTCTGTTTTTACCAACTTTGACCCAGCTCGTTTTTAGACCACTATAAATACTCTTTAAACCTATTTTTATGGGGGATCTCATTTTTCTCTCAAGACTTTGTTTATGATTGTAAAATCTTGAATCTTTTGATCATTTGAAAAGAAGTATTTCATTTTACATTTGTGTTTCTCTTGTTATGATTAGCCTTGAATCTCACATAGATTTAAGGTTTCTCATGATGTTTATTGAGTAGACACTTTGTGATCTATGGGTTAAGTATATTAGGGTGATTAGGTGGATATTTAGGATGATTCTTGCTTGATTAACATTGTTCTATGACATATTAGGTGATCTTAATGCTAGATTAAGGTTGAGAAATCTAATCTAGATCATAAGTTGTTTCATGCCCGAAAGGTGTTCGATGAAATGCTTGAATCAACCTATTATTGTCTTTTGCATGTCTAGCCAATGAGAATTGATGTTAGAGATATTAAATGGTTAGTAGACTTGTTATTTATGCATGCTTGAATGTGTTAGGCCAACGAGAGTTGATGTTTAATGCATGATTAGCATAGGGATTACTGTCACGAGAGTGGATTAATCTATTTGAATGATATCTAGACCTATAGACTTGTTGATTGTTTTGTTTGAGCATCCTAGATTGAATCTTGATCACCCGATATCGCTTATCTTGCCCATGGATCTATCTTTAGCTATTGATTGAAAGTTTGATTCTTGCACTTATTTCTTGTTTGAACTTGAGATCACTTTGTTTATAATTCTAGGACTTTAGCTTGTTACAAATCCTCTATCATCTTATTTGCTTAGATTAAGAAAGTTAGTGTATTCTTAGTGTGTAGATCATTAGTTCTCTATGGTTCGACAATCTTAAATACTACATTGATTTGCTCTGAGGACTAAAAACCCTTATCATAAACACGTCTTCTAGCTGATCCTAACTTCTCGTATAGCATGGTAAGATCACTCCTAATCTAATCATATGCCTCACCTTGTGGCAGTCAACCTCAATATGCTTGGTCCTCTCATGAAACACTGACTTTGTGGCTATGTCGATGGTTGCTTGATTGTCACAATGCATTGTCATTGGAGTGGACTGCTCAATACCCAGGTGTTTTAAGATGCCTTTGATCAAACTAGCTCATTTGTCAGCTTCAACATTGCTCGATACTCGGCTTCAGCACTGGAGAAGGACACCACCTTTTGCTTCTTGCTCTTCCATGTAACAAGATTCCCTCCAATGAAGGTGCAGTAGCCAGTAGTAGACTTCATTCTGCTCTATCACCAGCCCAATACGCATCACAGTAACCAACCACTTCTATGCTGTTGTTACATCCCATCCACACCCCTTGACTAGGTGACCCATTCAAGTAGTTCAGGATCCTTTCCACCATATTCGAGTGGTGCTCCTTTGGAACTTGCATGTGTTGACTCGCCTGGTTCACAGCAAAACAAATATCAGGACGTGTGATTGTTAAGTAGATTAACTTACCATCTAGATTTCGGTAAAGCTTGGCATCATGGAATGATTTGCTATCTTCAATCTCCCCCTAACGAGGAACCTTGTACCCATCCTCCATGGGCATCCTTGCTGTCTTTCCTCAAATTTACCTGCATCTTTCAAAAGATCAAGTGTATACTTCTTTTGGGACATGAACAGTCCTTCCTTGCATCTACAAATCTCAATCCCAAGGAAGTATTTAATTTCTCCCAAGTCTTTAATTTCAAACACAGATTTAAGGTAATCTTTAGTGGCTTGGATGTCTTCCTTGTCACTCCCAGTTATGATGATATCATCAACATAAACTAGGAGAACAATGACATCTGATAGAGAGACAAGGGTGAACAGGGTGTGAAAAAATTCAGACTAGATGAAGCCTCGACCTTTCAGTGTGGTGCTCAACTTATGGTACCAAGCTCATGGAGACTGCTTCAACCCATAGATCGCCTTTCTCAACCTTAGCACACTCCCTGGTTTAACTAGACCCTCGAGACCCGGAGGAGGATACATATAAACTTCTTCTTCCAGATCTCCTTTCAAGAAAGCATTCTTCACATCCATTTGCCATAGGTTCCATCCCAAGTTGGTTGCGATAGACAAAACAATCCGGATAATATGGAGCTTTGCCAAAGGAGCAAATGTATCAACATAGTCCTCTCCATAAGTTTGGGTGAATCCTCTTGCAACCAGTCTTGTTTTCCTCCTTTCTATCTTCCCAATTGGTAAGTACTTGATGGTGAAGATCCATCTACTAGATACAACCTTCTTCCCTTTTGGTAGTTCACTCTCATACCAAGTCTCATTATTGATCATTGCACTTGCGTTATCACCCACTGATTTCCTCCATTCCTCCTCTTCCATGGCTTCCTCATACGTTCTTGGAACATGACTCTCATCCAAACTGATGATGAATGCACAATGCTCCCTAGGAAACTCAGCAATGGAGCAGACCGCTTGACTAGGGTGGGCGACAGCTTGAGCATTTTAGTAGAATCTAGTGTTTACCCAGTTAGATGGGTGCCTTCTTACTCTAGTACTTCTCCTCAATGGAGCTTCTACCTCTCGCTCTACTACTTCCTCATGCTCCTCTTGCTTTCTGCTTCAGGCACAAAGCTTTCCCTCTGATCATTTCCCTCATTTGTTTCCTCATTTCCCATCACATCTTGATCAGGACTTCCAGAGTTCCCTCCCTCATAACTATTATCTCCTGGTTCATTTCCCACCTCATGATCAAGGTAGGATGATTATTCAGCTTCATGTGGTTGGGACACATTCTGCTTCCTTTGATCATGTGTTAGATTGATCCCATGACCTTCCATGATCATCCTAAGGCTCGCAGCCTTGTCAGATGCTTCAGCTAGATCCTTAAGATCCTCCCAGCTCTTCTCTTTATAGGATCCTCTTGACTCCAAAACTTGAGATACCGAGATACTAATAACTTCCTTGTTAAGGGATCAAAACACTTGTACCCCTTTTGGGTTGTAGAATAACCGATGAACATGGCTCTAATACTCTTAGGCTCCAACTTGTTTCTCATTTCTCATGGCACCAGTAAATAACAATGACATCCAAACTCCCTTAGATGATAAAGAGAGGGCTTGATCTTGTTCAGGACTTCAAATGGATACTGATCCTCTAGTATTCTGGTTGGTATCCGGTTGATAAGATAGAAAGCAGACATCATATCATCACTCCAGAACCCCTTGGAACATTGGTTTGGAACATCATCGACCTTGCCACCTCCAAGAGGTGCCTATTCTTCCTTTCAGCCACTCCATCCTGTTGTGAGTGTAAGGGCAACTCGTTTGGTGCAGGATCCCATGTTGAACTAGGTGTTGTTTGAATGCATGACTTGTGTATTCCCCACCATTATCTGATATGAAAATCTTAAGCTTGGCATTATAATTGTTAGCAACATAAGTCTGAAAAATTTTAAATGCATCAAGCACCAAATCCTTAGTTTGAATGAGTGTTATCCAGGTGTATTTAGATTTTTCATCAATGAATGTGACAAAATACTTATAGTTCTCTTGAGATAAACAAGGAGCAGTCCAAACATCAGAATGAACAAGATCAAAGCATTTCTCATTGATAGTACGTGATTTCTTAAAGACTGTCTTACAATGTTTACCCAAAATGCATGTTTCACACTCATTATTTCTAAACATGACACCTGGTAACATTAAACTAAGAGCCCTAACATGGGGATGACCTAATCTAGCATGCCAGCATGCATCATTATTTAAAGCAGAAACAGAGCTAAACGAGTAACTAGAACTGGAAACAGAAGTAATGTCTTCAAGCATATAAAGATCTCCCTTGGTTACTCCTTTCCCAATCAACTTATTGCTTTCAATATCCTGAAAGTTCACATCATTAGGACTAAAGATAACATTGCAATGTAAATCAGTAGTGCATTTCTTGACAGATAATAGATTTGAAGTAAGCTCAAGCATATAGAAAGCTCTAGACTCTTTATCAAACATGTTCAGAGTTCCAATTCCTTTTATTGTTATTCTATCGCCATTTGCAATCATCACATGACCATAAGCCGGCTCTATATCCTTTATAAGACCGGTGTCACTTATCATGTAATGAGAGGCACCAGAATCAACAGCTTAAGATTTAGTTAGAGCACTAGCAGCAGTATATGATCTATGTGATTCTCCTTCAGCATTTATTTGATCAAGAGTCCTAGGCAATCTATGAGAAGTATGAGAGTAACCAAGAGTGTTTCCGAGTGTGTTACCATTCTGCTTAAGAGATTTGATGAGGGAATCAATGTCGGACCTCCTTATGGGCTCTTGATCCATGTTCTTGATTGAAGAGTGTTGAGATGCCATGGCCTTCCCTTCACCTTCACGCATGGAAGACCCACTTCCAGAAGGACCAGCTTCACTTGCTTCATTGGAAAGGTGAGATCTTGCTTCCCTTTCTTTCATGAACTTGGTTGGTTTAAGGTTTGGATGAAGAATCCAGCACTGACTCCTTTTGTGACCCGACTTCTTGCAATGATCAAAGTTTCCCCCAAACCTTCTATCCTCACCATACATCCTTTCCTCTGGCTTGTACATTGCCTTGTTTGCTTGAGTAAATTCTGCCTTGTTTGCTAAGGATAAATCACCTCTTCCTCCAAACAATCCTTATGATCCCTCTTCCTTCTATATCTGAGCACACACCTCCTCCAAGGATGGCAGTTTGGATGACCTCAGGGTGTGCTTGATCAGGTCGTTGTAAATAAGATTTAGGGTCAGTAGAAAGCCAAATACTTGATCTTGCTCTCTTCTTGCCATGATGATCTCTTGATCCATTGTACTCGGACTCAGCATCTCGAGTTTAGACGATAGAGCTCTGAACTTCCCCAAGTGCTTGGTGAACTCCACCTCTTCCTGAAGTGTGTTGGTGGCTCTCTTCACCTCAAACACACGGCTCATATTTGATGTGTTTCCATAGACCTTCTGGAGTGTTTCCCATAGGTATTTTTCTGTTTCACAATAGCTGTAAGCTTCAAGGATAAAAGTCTCAAGAGAAGCTTGCAGGACAGTGACCACGGTCATGTTTTCTTGGACCCATTTTTTCTCATAAGCAGAGCGAGCTCAGTCACTCCTCCTTCTTCCTCAGAAACTGGTTTTGGAGTTCCATCCGTGATTTCATTCCATAAACCCTTGCTCCTAATAGCAGTTTTCACCAGCCTTGACCATAAAAGGTAGTTCACACTCCCTTTTAAGGTTACGGGTATCGCCAATATCGTGTTTCCTTCCATCTTGGTCTTGAGTTACCCAGATCTGGAAAACCTTGAGTCTTTGATTGAATCTGAAGAACACTCGAGATTACAACCCATAAAGGTGGAGACTTTGAGATGAACAACCCGGAAAGGCTTCAGATTTCGTCACTAGAAAGCTTCAATCTTCAAACTTTCCCATAGATCTCCAAAACGTTTTGACCTTTACTCTCAAAATGAAGAACAAGAGCCTAGATTATCAGTAACCTGTCTCTGATACCATGAAATGTTTAAAGAATAAGAAAATAGAGAGATTAAAATAGACAAAAATGAAGAGAATATATTGATTAGAGAGTGATTTGTATGAAATGGTTTGAGGATTTCATATTGACCAAACTATAGAGAGAAACCCAGAACTGTATACTTTATTTCTTCGGGGAGCATTACAATATATAGAGAGTTTACAAGGGTTTTCAAGAGAAAGAAGAACAAACTAGTGGACCGGAAGAGAGGGGGAGCGTGTATTCAAATCGTCAACCAAGGTGAATCACTCAAATGGCATCAGTATCTTTGGGAAAATGCTGGTTTACTTTCCAGCCTTTATGTGCCTTATCCACTCTTCCTTTCCAACGAATATATCATGGTAAGTCGAGGTAAGCTTCCTTGTTAATTTTATTTTACCCGGATGGAGTTTTACCTTTGGTTGAGTGTTTTGGGTTGACCATGATCTGTACGGCCTATACGGCCTGTTTATGGACATGGTCGACACAAAACCTCCCCAATCCTTTCTCTTCGTCTCACTCTTAGTATTCCCTTTAAACCAATACTTCTCTATTCTATTAACTCTTTATTGTACCAAAACTTAACAGTGTTGACCCAATTGGAAGGTGAACGCCTAATCCTTGTGCTTCTTCTCAAAGGCTGAACATTTTCTTCAGTTAGTGTTCCCTCACCATCCGTAGGCTGATCCTCACTCACTACTGACCCTTATTGTTGCTGTTGCTCATCTTGATCATGAGAACCCGAACCTTCTTGTGGTTCATTGTGGTTCCTCCCTTTAGGATCAAGGTGAGTAACCTCAACAACTCAATTTTCAGAATCCTCATTTGATTCTTCATGTGGTGGATGTTGATGGTCTTGTCTTGGTTCATCCTCAGCTACAACTCTTTCTTTTGGTATATTGATGCCTAGACATTCCATTACCCTCCTCAAATTCTCAGTCCTATCTGAGGCTGATTGTGATAGGTCTTTCACCTCATCCCAACTCTTGTCATCATAGAAGCCTCTGGACTCTACAAACCTCACATCTCTTGTGATGAAAACCCTCCTGGTTTCTCGTGAATAACACTTGTATCCCTTTTGGTGAGGTGAGTATCCAATGAACATGGCCCTGCTTCTCTTTGGTTCAAGCTTGTTCCTTTGTTCTCTTGGTGTTAAGAAAAACCACAAGCAACCAAATACTCGAACGTTATCTATAGATGGTCAATGTTTGTTTAATACCTCATGTGGAGACTGGTCTTGAAGAACCTTGGTCGGGATTTTATTGAACAAGTTGCAATCTGTCATCAGAATATCTCCCCAAAATCTCTTAGGTACATTGGTATGGAACATCATACTTCGGGCCACCTCCATAAGATGTCTATTATTTCTCTCAGCCACACCATTTTGTTGTGGAGTATATAGACAACTGGTTTGATGGATCACCCCATGTTTTTATAAGTGTTGCTTGAATGCACTACTAGTGTATTCTCCTCTATTATCAGATCTAAAATATTTTATCTAGGCTTTGTAATGGTTATAGACATAAGTTTGAAAATTTATGAATGCATCTAACACCCTATCTTTTGATTGCAGCAGAGTGATCCAATTATACTTTGATTTCTCATCTATGAATGTCACAAAATACTTATGATGTTTTCTAGATGCACATGAAGCAGTCCACACGTCAGAGTGAATTAAATCAAAGCAACTTTCATAGATTGTACTAGATTTAGGAAATACAGTTTTGCAATGCTTTCCAAATATACAAGCTTCACAATCTTTTTGAAATGAAATACTAGGCAACATGATGTTCAAGGCACGAGAATGAGGATTTCATAATCTAGCATGGCACATTAAATCTTTACGGAAATTAAAACTTGAATTTAAAGCATAAGATAAATCGGCTGACAGCTTGGTGTCTTCAAACAAATACAAGTCTCCCTTGGTCACACCTTTCCCAAACAACCTACTAGTTTCAATATCCTGAAAGTAGACACCATTAGGTGTGGAGGTAACACTGAAATTTGAATCATTAGTAGCTTTTTTAACTGATAACAAATTAGAGGTGAAGCTAGGCATATAAAAGGCTTTAGAATCCTTATTAAACAACCTAAGATCTCCTATTGCTTTAATTGATAGTTTTCTCCATTAGCAATCATAACATTTCCTAAGGCAGGAACAATGTTCTTAATCAAGTTCAGATCACTAATCATGTGGTGGCTAGCTCCTAAATCTATAACTAAGGGTTTTGAAAATTCATAACAAGTTAGAGCATTCATTGAGATAACAATAGTTGAAGCATGTAAAGAAGTAGCAAGTGTGTTACCAGAATTGTCCTTGAGGAGTTTGATGAGAGCCTCAATGTCAGAGCGCTTGATGGCTTCATCTCGGGTGTTCCTCAAGGCTGAACATCTACTGGATGCCAAAGACTTTCCTTCACCAGCTGCATTGCTAGAGTGCATGGTCCCTGGACCTGTTTGTTCACCCATATCACCAGAGAAATTGGCTCTTGCATCATAGTTGGAAGTCCTGAACTTTTGAGATTTGAGATGAGGATGGAGGATCCAGCACTTGTGTTTTCCATGGCCCTTCTTCTTGCAGTGATCACAGACCCATATCTTCTTGTCTTCATGCTTGTAGGCGCCTTTGTTTGCAACACCTTCATCCTGGTTCACCAATACAAGTTCCCCTTTGCTTCCAAAGAGCCCCACTGAGCCTTACTCCTTAGGTATTTGAGCACATACCTCCTCCGGACAAGGCAGCTTCTCTGCTCTTAACATATGTTTGATCAGATCATTATAGCCTGGATTTAGGGTCAGAAACAGTGCAAAGAACTTTTCTTGCTCTCACCTATCATTCAGGACAGTAGCATCTAAAGTAGATGGCCTCAGCATTTCCAACTCAGCCCACAATGCTCTGAACTTTCCAAAGTGTTGGTTGAAGTCCATTCTTTCCTGGTGCAGTGAGTTGATAGCCCTCTTGACTTCAAACACTCTACTTAGATTTGAAATGGTGCCATACACCTTTTGTAGTGTATCCCACAAATCCTTTGCTCTCACAGTATTAGTAAGCTGCCATGATAGATGGTTCCAAGCTATTTTGAATGATTGACAGCACCATGAGGTCCTACTGACACCATTTGTTGTCGACATCAACCACCATCTCCCCACCATCTTTATCTTGGATGATTTTTGTTGGAGCTTCTCTACTTGAAACATGTTCCTATAAGCACATTCCTCCAACAGCTGTCCTGGCCAACCTTGACCACAACAGATAGTTTACCCCAGTTAAAGTCACTGGTATTGCCACTAGTTTAGCATTCTCCATCTTGAAGTGATTTTGTCCAGTGGATAAAAGGGTGAATTAAGATTTTAGAACTGAAACAAGAATTCCAGAAAGATGTAACAAGGTTTTGAAATAAAACAGAGAGGAAGGTGAAGGAGAATGGAGGAAAACATGACCAATTTGAAAAGAACCTAATTAGGAACTGGAAAAAACAGAGTAGAATTTCGAAATGGAGTGAAGAAGGAACTGGAAGAACAAGAAGGAACAAAGTATTTTGCGGAAGAGCTAAGTGAGAATGGAGAGAATAAGGTCTCAAGAGCTTTAATTTTCTGATACCTTGTGAGTTTATGAGAATTAAAGAGAGATTAAGTCAAGAACAGAGTAGTTCTCCTCAACAACATGAAGAACAACAAGAGAGAGAGATAATGTCGAGTGAGGGAGAGAGAGAGTTTAGAGAACAAGAATAGCTTTATTTCCCTTGCTTTAGATGGTTACATTAGGTGGTATATTTAAAGAGAAACAAACAAGGGCTTCCATACAAGAAATAATAAACTAAGCTAGACAAAACAAGGTAAACAATAAACAAATGAGGGGGGAGGAACAGTCCAAACTTTCCCACTGTCGTGGACCAGAACCAGAACAGGAACAGTGACTGGTCCCCAACGGCTGGATCCCTTTCTTCACATGTGATCCCACTTCTTTTCTATTCAAAATATCTTCATTGCCAAAGACAAAACGAGCAGGGACTTCTGGAAGCCTCTTAGTTCTGTTGCCTTCTTTTCTTGACGTGCAAGACACCCAATAAACCCTAGGTTGTACGGATATGCTTGTCTCACAAGTAACCTCAGCTCGAAGTGTTTCTTGTTTATTACTGCTTCATCTCAACACTTATGACCACCTTGTTCCCTTTGAACAAGTTCACACACACCATTTACATAAAGTAGCTTGTCTTCTCTGAGAATACTCCTGATTATCTGACAATAAGACGAGTTTAAACTCACTGGAAAGCTAAATACTACATCTTTTTCCAGCCTCTCTTGTAGAACTTCCAGATCTGATGTGCTAGGTCTCAACACATTCAACTCCAACCACAAACAAAATCTAAGCTTTCCCACATGCTGATTGAACTCGTCCTTTTTAAAAACTAAAGAGAAATCTGAGTTTATATGAGTAATAGAGAATTTGGGAGAGATTAGAAGAGATTTTGAGACAAAAGGTCGAGTCTTTTCAAAGAAACCATTTCTGGAAATGAAGAACACTAGAGAGAAAGAAAACTGTTGAATACTTGTTTATGTATTCATCTGTGAATGATTTACAATATATAGAGAAGGAAGCTTAAAGTCTAATCATATCCGTAAACGGTCACAAAGGGAAAGAAGATTAAGGGGTGAATGTGGATACACCAAGGAGAGAGCGTGCCAAGTTTAAATACTTGGCTGAGGTTGCTTGATGCCTTTGGCATCTTGACCAGATGCCTTCTTCTTTCCAGAACGAGTCAGACTGTCAAGGAAGAGCTTACCTTATCCATAATGTTCGCTTATCTTAGCCGCAAAGTAGAAAGGTAAACGGATCAAGTTAACTCCTACGGGTAAACTGGTTTTACCTTTGGTCGACCATTTCACTTTTGGTCGACCCAAAGGTATACGGCCTTGTAGGCCCACACCTCAAGTGAACCCACACCAAATCTCAAGGCTCCAGCACAAGTTCACGCCTACCCTTGTTAGCATACTTATTATATTCCTTTGTCCTTTCCTCAATGTTCATCTTCACCTGTTCATGCAAAGACACAAAATACTCGGCCTTGGCTAAGCCATCATGGTTAGCTTGCTCACTGAGAGGTAATGGCAACAAGTCCAGAGGGGTTAAAGGATTGCATCCATACACAATCTGGAAGGAGAGATCTTAGTAGCCCTATGAACAGAATGATTGTATGCAAACTCTACATGTGGTAAACAATCTTCCGAAGACTTAAGGTTCTTTTTAACAACAGTTCGCAAGTGAGTAGACAATGTCTTGTTAACTACTTCAGTCTGTCCATCAGTTTGTGGATGGCAAGTAGAAAAAAACATGAGTTTAGTTCCTAGTTTAGACAACAATGTTTTTCCAGAAATGACTTCAGAACTTAGAATCCCTATCAGAGACTATGGTTCTAGGCATTCCATGCAAACGTACCTCTTCTTTAAGGAACAAGTCAGCAACAATCACAACATTATCAGTTTGATGGCCAGGTATGAAATGAGCCATTTTTGAGAATCTATCTACCACAACAAAGATTGAATCACGTCCTTTACTAGTCCTTGGCAAACCAAGCACTAATTCCATAGATATGTCCACCCAAGGCACAATAGGAACATGAAGAGGAGTATACAAACCTTGTGGGTGTGCCTTGGCTTTGGCTTGGACGCAAACAACACATCTTTTGCAAATCGTCTCTACTTCTTTCTTCATACTCGACCAGTAGAAGTGTTCTTTGAAGATGCTGTAAGTCTTTGCAATCCCAAAGTGCCCTATAAACCCTCCTCCATGGGCTTCTCTGACATACATTTCTCTCAAAGAGCAGTTAGGAAGACATAGACGGTTTTTAAATAATAGAAACCCATCAGAGTGATAGTAATCTCCACTAGTATGATTCTCACAATCTTTGTATATATCTCTAAAATCAGGATCATCAGCATAATATGACTTAATCTGCTCAAATCCTATCAGCTTACTTTCCATAGATGAAAACAGAGAGTACCTCCTAGACAAAGCATCTGCAACAATGTTCTCCTTACTTTGCTTGTAGTGAATCACATAAGGAAAGGTTTCGAGAAACTCTACCCATCTGGCAAGTCTCTTATTGAGTTTGTGCTGGCCCTTCAAGTGCTTGAGTGATTCATGATCAGTGTTGATCAAAAACTCCTTCGTCCAAAGGGAGTGTTGCCATGTTTCTAAGGCCTTAATCAATGCGTAGAGTTCTTTGTCATAGGTAGGATAATTTAGCATTGCCCCTCTTAGCTTCTCACTGAAATAGGCAATTTGTTTCTTCTCTTGCATCAAGACTGTTCCAATACCAACACCAGAGGCATCACACTAAATCTCAAAGGTTTTAGAAAAATCAGGAAGTTCCAGCAAAAGAGCATTAGTCAACTTCCCTTTTAAAGTGCCGAAATCTCTTACAAATCGCCTGTAGAAACCAGCTAAGCCATGGAAGCTTCTTACTTCACTTACACTTGTGGGACTCGGCCATTCTCGGATTGGCTTCACCTTCTCCTCATATACTTTGATTATTTGAGCTGTGAAAACAAATCCTAGAAACACAAGGTGATCTGCTCCAAAGGTACATTTCTTAAAATTTGCAAACAATGATTCTTTCTTAAGGACTTCAAGGACTGCTTTCAAGTGATGCACATGTTCATTCAATCTTTTGCTATAGATCAGGATATAATCAAAATACACTACCAAAAAATGTCCTATAAAAGCTCTCAAAACATGGTTCATCAATCTCATAAAAGTACTAGGTGCGTTGGTTAAGCCAAATGGCATCACAAGCCACTCACACAAACCATGCTTTGTTTTAAAGGCAATTTTCCACTCATCTCCTTCTTTCATCCTAATCTGATGATAGCCACTTTTCAAATCAACTTTTGAAAACACACAAGACCCATGTAGCTTTTCTAACATATCATCAAGTCTAGGGATAGGATGTCTGTACTTTACAATGATATTGTTGATGGCTCTGCAGTCTACACATATGCGCCAACTCCCATCCTTTTTAGGCACCAGGAGTACTGGTACAGCACATGGACTCATGCTCTCTCTGATGTGTCCTTTCTGCATCAACTCATCAACTTGTCTTTGGAGTTATTTGGTTTCATCTGGATTGGTTCTATAGGCTGGTCTGTTTGGAAGAGAAGCGCCTGGAACCAAGTCAATCTGGTGCTCTATCCCACGAATAAGTGGCAATCATGCTGGATTTTCATCTGGAAAGACATCACTGAATTCTTGCAAAATAAACTCAAGTTCACTCGGTAGCTCTGGTGCAAGGTCAGAAGAAACCATTAGTGCTCCTTGAAGATAAACAATAGCATAGATTGGTCCAAACGTACTGCTTTCCTTACATCACTAGATTTAGCTATAAGGAGAATACCTTTTGTTTCTTGGTTGGTAGGCGCTTTGGACTTGTATTTTGCTTCCTTTCTTCTGAGTTTGAGTTGAAGTTCATCACGATGAACCTCATGTGGTGACAAAGGAGCCAAGACAATCTTCTTGTCTATGTGGTTGAAGGAGTGGCGATTTGTAAACCCATCATGGATGGCTTTCTTGTCATACTTCCAAGGTCTCCCAAGAAGTATATGGCTTGAGTCCATGGGAAAGACATCACAAACAATCTCATCTTTGTATCTCCCAATGGTTATAGGCACCATGACTTGTTCAGTCACCTTCAACTCGCCATCCTCATTAAGCCATTGAAGCAAGTAAGGCTTAGGGTGTTTTCCAGTCTTCAATCCCATCTTTTTTACAAGAGTTTCACTAGCAACATTAGTGTAATTACCACCATCCATAATCAAGCTACAAACCTTATCATTAATAGTGCAACGAGTGTGAAAAATATTCTCCCTTTGGTCATGTTCTTATGGTTTGGATTGAACTTTGAAGGACCTTCTTGTCACCAATAGCTCTCCATGGACCGGATAATCTATTCCTTCATCTTCAGTTGCATCAGCTTTATCTTCTTCTGATACCAACTCGCCACTTTCCAAAAGGATCATCACCTTTTTGTTGGTACACTCATTGGCATAATGTCCATCACCTTTTTGTTGGTACACTCATTGGCATAATGTCCAAAGCAATGGCACTTAAAAAACTTGACATCCCTGGATCTGGTAGCGGGTGTCTTACCCTTCTCATCATGCTGATAGGCTTTGGTTTCCTCCTTTGGTTTGACAAAAACCTTGTATTCCTTGGCATTAGATGACCTGAAGTTGTTGCCGTACGATCCTTTTGGTGTAGTCTCTCTTTTCAGCTGTTCCTCAATGAGAATTGCCTTGTGGAGAAGTTTATAGATGTCCTCATACTCCTGTAACTCCAGTCTGTCTTGGATGTCACGATTGAGACCAGCCTGGAATCGTGCCATAGTTGCTTCGGGACCTTCCTCTACAGTGGCTTTGAGCATTAGGATTTCCATCTCTTGGAAGTAATATTCTACACTTCTAGTTCATTGGGTAAGTCTCCAAAGTTTTGAATGGACCTCCCTGCTGTAATGACCAGGAACAAAACGTTTCTTCATTATGGTTTTAAGCTCAAACCATGAGGACAATTAAGGCTCTCTTGTCTTTCTCCTGGTTTTAAAAATCTGATCCCAGCAATGTAGAGCATAACCATTGAACTCAGGAGCGGCCAATCTTACCTTCTTAGGTTCTGAATAGTCTTGGCAATTAAACACAAGCTCCATCTTCTTTTCCCATTTCAGGTAAGCATCAGGGTCATTGGTATCACTGAAAGTGTGTATTCTGAGCTTGAGGTTGCGTAAACTGCCATCAGGCCTGCTTCTGGATGCTCTGTTGGTTCGGTTCTGAGATGTTGCTCTTACTGATTTTACTTCATCTGAATTCCTTCCAGACGATGAATAACTGCCCTCAGTTCCTCTTATTGCCACTCTCTTGCCTCTCCTTTTCTCGCTAACTGCTTTCCGAGCCTGTGAAGAAGTTCCCATGATATCATCAGTTGGATTTTTTTTCAAAATCTATTCTTTTGTTAAACTCTCTCATCATGTAAGACATCATGGCCTCCATATGTAGCTTAACAAACTTAAAGGTCGGTGTCTCCTCTCGCTCACTGTCATGAGACATGGTTCCATGTTACAAACTAATCAAGGAAAGGCTAGTTCAGAATAATCTAGCTGAAGCCTCACAAGTGTTTCTCTCCAAGTGTTTCTCTCAAGGTTTTGATAGTGAAGTTTCTCTCTGAATCCAAATAGCTTAGAAACATAACAAAGATCAAACTTTTACAGAGCAAAACCCCCCACCCCAAAGAGAAGAAAAAATAGGTAGATTGCAAGATTTTTGGTTGAAAGAGGCTTTACCACCAGAGACTGGTTTTCTCATAAGTCTAACTGTATTACTCTTCAGCCCTTTTTTGATACTTTGATTGATTCTTTTGTCTATATATTTTTTTATAAAAAATGGTTGGCCCTCTTGCAGAACAACAGATAGACAGAGAAGATGAACAGACAAATATAATTATAAAATTTAATCGAGGTTCCCAACGAGAGAAGAAGAAATCGAAAAAAACCCTAAATCAGAAGCCCCAATCTGCTCTGCTACCACGTAATGAAACCCTTGGTGTTTCTGATCCCTTTTGTTTTATTCTGAGGGTGATTTGGTTTGTACTTCATGATGGAATCAATGGATTGAGTGGATTCCTTGCTAGAACAGAAGGACGGACGTTGGATTGTGGAGGAAGGTAGCGATGAGGGTGATTCTTTAGTGAGAGATCGATGGAGAGATCAATCACCTGTGTTGTTGAGCCTATGATCAAGCAGGTCACCCCTCAGACATGATCACTAGGTAAGATGCAGAGGATTTGACTCCTAAGCAATCGATGTTCAGAGGCTGAACATAGGATTCACAGGTTTTAGAGAGATTTTGATAAAAAAGTGAATGATTGAACAAAGAACATTAGAAGAATTTATGTAGAAGACATAAAAACAAGACATAAAAACTAGGGAAGACCAAAGACTGAATGGTTGAATAGCTTGACTCAGTTTTGGTCTTGTTCTTCAATCGAATGTGGGCCTGATGTGGTGTAAACCAATCCAACAATTGCTTTCTCCATTCTTATGGTTTTAGAACGAGTGATAAGCCGTTTAGAAAGATCAAATGGGTCTTTGGCTTCGGCTGAGACGAGAGTTCCTGATCCATCAAGGTCTTGGGTCGAAATTGCATCTCCTTGGGCTGAAAAAGATGCATATGTTCCTATAATAAGTTTGGGCCAATTTCTATCAGTTCCAGCTAGATCCATCTCGCCTGGAGTGTTCAGCTCATCCTGTTCGCCTTCAGTGTCAATCATCTGGTTCAGCTCGTTTGTCTCCTCTTCAGTACCACTGAGCGGGTTCAGCTCATTCTCCTCCAAGACAACTGCTGGTTCAAGCTCGGTTACATCAATAAACCCTTACTCCCCATTGCTGCCTTCACTACACGAGACCATAGGAGGTAGTTTCCTCCCTTAAGAGTCACTGGAATCACCGTATTCTTTGTACCCTCCAACCATAAAAGGTGTTCTTGAGTGTTCTTCAGTAAGAGACGAAATCAAAACCCAGATTGAAGTGAACCTGGCTCTGATACCATGAAAACTAATGATAATCTGAGTTTATACGAGTAATAGAGACATTGAGAGAGATTAGAAGAGATTTAGAGACTAAAGGTCGAGTCATTTTTAAGATACCATTTCTGGAAATGAAGAACACTAGAGAGAAAGAAGAGACTTGAATACTTGATTGTTTATTCATCTGTGAATGAGTTACAGTATATAGAGAAACGGTCACAAAGGGAAATAAGATTAAGGGGTGAACGTGGATACACCAAGGAGAGAGCGGCCTATTTTGAATACTTGGCTGAGGTTGTTTAATGCCTTTGGCATCTTGACCAGATGCCTTCTCCTTTCCAGCACGAGCCAGGCTGTCAAGGAAGAGTTACCTTATCCATAAGGTTCGCTTATCTTAGGCGCAAAGTAGAAAGGTAAACGGATCAAGTTAACTCCTCCGAGTAACCTGGTTTTACCTTTGGTCGACCTTTTCAATTCTGGTCGACCCAAAGGTGTACGGCCTTGTACGACCTTCTACGGACACCTTCATTTCTTTTTCCCTTGATTTCATAAGCCTTTTCTAATATTTGTATCCTCATTTCTTATTCGGTTCAACACTCTTCTTGTTTCAAGTCACTGATAGCTTTCTTAACTTCATAGACTCTCATCAGATAGGACTTGTGCCCATAAGCTGCTGCAAGACTCTCCCATAGCTCCTTTGCGGTTCTACAATGTATGTAGACCTCCAAAATCGATTCTGAGAGAGACCCATGGATGATCTCAAGTGTTTTATTGTCCCCTTGAACCCACATGTCTTCATCCTCCAGACAACTTGTCTGACCATCTTCAATAGCCATCTCCTCTAAAGCTTCCACCTTTATATGACTACTCCACAATCCACAGCTTTCCAAAGCTGTTTCAACGAATCTAGACCATAACCCATAGTTTTCTCCTTCAAGCATCACTGGAATAATAGATATGTGTTTCATTTCCATTTTAAGTCGTTGGTTTCCATCAGGAACTAGCCAAACTAACCCAGAAAATGCAGAACATCACTCAAGAACACCAAGAACACTCAAGAAGAAAGAACCCAGATTTTTCGAAAACTAACACAGAAAATGAAGAACAGCACTCAAGAACACTAAAAAACAAACCCAGATTCTGCGAAAACACATTCACCCCTTTGAGTAACCGGGCTCTGATACCATAAACCTTTTTGTGTTTTAGTGAATGTGTAATAAAGCTTAAGATTGTTTGTAAGAGATTAAGAGAGAATAGAGAGGGAATAGAGAGAGAGACTTAAAGCTCCATGGTTATTGCTTAATGTCGTGCACTACTATATATAAAGAGAGAAAAAGCAGATACAAGGTCTAAAAAGCAAACTACAAGTATGTGGAGTCAATGGACAGGCTGGAGTCGCTTTTGAATTGCTTGGCTGAGATTGCTCACATGCTTTCACCTTTTCAGCACATGACAGCCTGTCAGCTCTTCCCTTATCCTCTCCTAATGTCTCTTAAGTTAAAGGAAAGACTAACCTCGTTTAAACTCCAATTTAACCTATTCTGGTATTTTTCTTTCACATGGTCGACCCAAACTTATTTCTGGCCCAGAATAGTACAGCCAGTACGGTCTTCTTTACAGACCAACCCAACCTGAACCACTTCTCCTCATTTCTCTTCCTTTGCTTCAATCAGACACAATATTTAGCATCCTCATCTCAACACCTTTTAGGGACAGAGAGAACTCGAAATGATGAAGGAGAAGGATCTGGTTTCACTTAGTTTTAACTTGAATCAGAACCAGAGAAAAAGGGAGACTTGGATAGATTTAGAAGAATAAGAAAGGGGTGGAGTAAGAGGGATTCGATTGAAGAAAAATAATCTTTTTATTTCTGGAAGTGGAGTGGGGAATCCCCCTTACTCCCTTAAGAGTTACAATCGCCCATGAGGGTCTTTAAATAGATAAATCGTTGCTGGATACAAGTTTAAACCTAAAGAAGACAAGAATGTGGAGTCAACAAAGGCAAGGGCGCCACACATTTGAATTAATTGGTCCAGAATCATCACACGCTTGGACAGGCTGTCCATAGATGGTTCTGTGGGCTGAATATGTGGATAACTTCTTCCGTGGAGAGTATATGGCTGAGATTGAGCCAGGGCATTGACAGGCTGTAAGGGTAACTTCCCAGCAGCTTCCTTGGCTCTTCCTTGATGGAATATGCCTTTGGCATCTCCCCAAGATAAGACCAACTCGATTTCGGGTAAGTTCTTGTACGTCATGGTTGATGTACAGCCCACCCGTCCGTACACATCTGTACATATAAACACGAACTTTGCATATCGCCCATTTTCCTTCTCAGGTCGAACAAGAATGTGATTTGGGTCGACCATCTCCGTACGGTCCGTACAGTCCGTACGGCCGTCTGTGCATGTCGCTCTATCTTTGCACATTCGACTCAAATGCTCTCAAACTTCTCCAATGCCTTCTCCCTTAAATATAAAATCTTCTTAGACCTTGTTCCAGCACTGCATAAGCTTCAGGATGCTTCTTAAGTCTTTCCAGAACTTCTTAGGAGCTTAACCCGAACTTTGCACATAACCTTACTGACATTTTCATCACTTCAGGTTAATACTCCCCTCAAGCTTGAATCTAGTGATCCTAAGTCAAGCTTGGAACCCTGAAGTTCTTCCTCATTAAAAACCTCACCAAGGAAAACCCTTAGGGATAAAACCTTGATGAGGGAAAAAGAGTTAAACCTCCAAGGCCTAGGGATTGGCCAGTAGGTCTTTGTGTCTTTGGATCATTGTGATGGACACAAAGACCCTGGATCATGGCCTCTCTGTGATGCAAGTCTCATCCGACATTCCTTGCACATCACTAAGTCACCTTGAGCTCATCTAAGTCTTCTTAAGCTCATCTCACACTGATCTTCGTCTCTCCCCCTTTCACCCAACCTTATGTTGGGTTTAAGTGCTCGGATTACCAGATACAACTCCATTAAGGACCTTCATGATTCTCAGCCTTGTTTGCTTCTTCTTCTTGAATAACCACCAAAGATCTTCTCTTCACAGATCATTGAAGCTTCTCAATAATCTTGAGTAGAATCTGGCTCAGGTGAGTAGAAATGAAAGACTAAGGAAGAGATTTAGACAGAAATGAAAGAGACTCGGCGAGTTAGACTAAGAACCATTAAGAGAGACTAGAGAGAGAGAGACTGAAAGTTTTCGATTGATTAATGATAAAAAGGGATTTCAAATATATAGAGGAAGAGAAAAGCAACATAATGAATACACGATATGGTTTTGGATAAGCTTTTTCAACAGGCATGTGGAGTCAATGGTCAAGGAGCGTCCCGTTTGGACTCTTGTGGCAGAGAAGCTTCACACGCTTGATCCTTTTGGCATCTTGACCAGATGCTCTTCCAGCCTTGATCCAGCCTGTCCAGACGTGTGCCTTATCCATGTATCAGATGGTAAAGGTAACAACTGGTCGAGTAACATTTACTTGGGATAATCTCGACGAAGTTAACTTTGGGTCGTCCACTTCTACGGCCATTGCACGAAAACTTGTACGGACGGCCAAATATCAATTCCTCTCCACTTCCTCTATCATTTCATCACCTCTGTTCACCATTCTCCCTCAAGCTTGACCAAGGGAACTGGTCAAGGAGATCAGTTTCTTTTTGGTAAGGTCCATGAGTCCAAGTCTAGTATGAATGGACTTAATGGTCCTTTTTCTAGCTGCTTTGGTGAACACATCGGCTAGCTGGTCTTCACTCCGGGTATAGCAAAGTAAGATGTCTCCTGATACAATCATTTGCCTCACCTTATGGCAATCAACATCAATGTGCATCTTCCTCTCGTGGAACACCGACTTGGATGCAATGTGGATGGCTGCTTGGTTATCACAGTGCATTATCGTTGGCATGGCCTGATCAATCCCCAAGTGCTTCAGTATGCCTTTGATCCACACCAACTCATTTGTCGACCCCAACATCTCCTTCCTCCATAAACCTTCCCTCGGACCCTCCATGCCTAAAGTCCCCACCTTTCTTCATACTTTGGTCGCCCCCACCAGTAACAAGGTGAAAGCTTTCACCTTTCTTCCTGGACTTGAATAAGAACACGCCTGGACTGATTTGATGAAGAGGGTAGCTAAACCACTCCATAACTCCTGGATCCATGACTTTCCTTTCTTCTGGACGGTGTGAGAGAGTATGGGTCTTCAAGAACACTTTCTGGTTTTTCTGGATGAACACCTTCTTTTAGAGGTTGAACCGGCTGGAAAGGAAGTGTCTTTCTGGGTTTGAATGGCATGAGAGAAAGCTTTGATCTTTTCAGAAGCTAGGAACCAATTTCTTGCGAACTTGGCTCTGATACCATGTTGGATTTTCATAGTGTAGAGGTTGTGTATATGATTAATCCCCTTTGGGGCAGAGAGAACTCGAAATGAAGAAGAGAGTGGATCTGGTTTCATGTAGTGTTAACTTGAACCAGAAACAAAGATTAGGAGAGACTTAGAGAGATTTGAGAGATTAAGAAAGGGATAGATTAAGAGAGACTGATTCAAGTACAGTAAACTTTTATTATTGGGGAGTAGAGAGGGGTTTTCCCCCTTACTCTCTTAAAATATTACACTCGACAGAGAAAAAATATATAGAGAGGGATGAGGACTTTCTGGTCTAAACCTAAAGGAGACTAAAGCATGCGAGGTCAAAGAAAACCAATTCAAAAATACTTGGCTCAGAGTGCATACGCGCTTTGGACAGCCTATCCAAAGCTTGCTCTTCCTTTTAGGTCGAGTGGATAAGGAACCTTATCCATAAACGGCTCCTTTCTCCTTCCCTTCTTCCTTCCGTGAGAGGATAACATTATCCACACCTCAGCTCTTTCCAGGAAGCTTCCTTGGTCGAATATACGTAGGCATCTTCTCTTATTTGCCCAAACCTTCTCTTTAGTCCCAAGTCTTTGATCTTTCTTACAAAACCCAACCTTTCTTGGATCACAAGTATTCAAGCTTCCTTGGGTTACAAGTATTGTGCATTTTAGGGTTCTATATCATTCCCTAGACTTGGACAAGACTGAAACCACATTTAGACATCAAATGGTCGAGTGTTGTTGATTTGGGTCGAGGTTGGTCCGTATGGTCCGTATGCCCATCTGTACACCTCACCCAAACATCGACCATTTGATCCCTTCTCTTCACCATAGATTCCCAAGCTCCTTCTTGATCTTCCTCAAGGTGTTCTAGAGTCTCTTGCACACTCAGAAGCTTTCCACAGCCTTTTCCATATTTGTTGCACAAGATCTCTTCACACCACACTATCTTCTTTGCCCCATCTCATCTCTGACAAGATAATACTTGTTCATTGTCATCTCTTCAAGTTAACAGTGCTCTCATTGCATCCCATCCAGACTCTTTGGACTTGTGATCCATTCAGGTACATGAGTAGACGGTTCATCATGTTCCAATTATGCTCCTTTGCCCTTGCATGTGTTGACTCACCTGGTTCATACTAAAACATATTTCACGTCGTGTGATGGTCAAGTAAATCAACTCACCAACAAGCTTTCTATAAAGTTTGGCATCTTGGAATGGTGAACTGTCTCCTATCTGTTGGAATAAAGAAGGAAGATGCGTCAGTGGGTGTGATCAAGTCGTTTGTGCAAAGATTGTGCAAACATTGTACAAAAGATTATTTTGCACAAGATTTGCACAAGAAAGATCATGAATGTGCAATGTCCGGGTCAAGATAACTTTGGTGCAAATTCTATGCAAAAGAATAAGGAACATGTTAGTGCAAAGATAGTGAGTTCCTGTCAACCAGGAATATGTCAGAAAGTGTTTGGCGCCAAAAGACTTCAGTTTGAATTCAATAGATATCACATGTTTACTAAGATGAATGGGAGAGTTCCCATTTATTACACAAATACTATTTTCGGGAAGCATAAACTAATACTTTCTTGGGCAATGAAATATATATATATATATTAGAAAGAGGACAAGTATACTTGTTGCAGCCTAGACGAGAAATAAGAAGGTCCCAGCAGAAAGATCATGAATGTGCAAAGTCTGGGTCAGCCTCAAATCACCCTAACAGGATGTGCAAAACAAGGGACAAGATAATCTTTGGTGCAGAGTTTGTGCAAAAGAATCAAGACGAATGTGCAAATCACGGGTTATCTTATCCCGTGCAAGCAAGAAGAGAAAGGTGTTGGCGCCAAGACTCTCGGTTTGAATTCAAATCGAGATCACATGTCCACTTGACAAATGTACTGCTGGGAACTGTCTCTTTCTCGTCTAGGCTGCAGCAAGTCTCCTTGTCCTCTTTCTAATATAGTTGTTTATTCATTGCCTAAGAAAGTATTAGTTTATGCTTCCCCAAAATAGTCTTTGTTTAATAAAGGGGAACTCCCCCATTCAGCTTAGTAATTTCGTGAGTGGTGTTTAGTAATTTCGTGAGTGCTGAATCAAGATGAATGTGCAAATCCCGGGTTATCTTATCTCGTACAAAAAAGAAGAGAAATGTGTTGGCGCCAAGATTCTTGGTTTGAATTCAAACCGAGATCTGATGTCCACTTGACAAAAGTGCTGCTGGGACCTTTCTCTTTCTCGTCTAGGCTGCAGCAAGTCTCCTTGTCCTCTTTCTAATATAGTTGTTTATTCATTGCCTAAGAAAGTATTAGTTTATGCTTCCCCAAAAAAGTCTTTGTTTAATATCTTTGTTGTCATGTTCTTTGGATACTTAAAGCCACTATTGTATCACGAAATTACTAAGATGAATGGGGGAGTTCCCCTTTCTTATTCACCATTCTCTCTCTATTCTCTGGTATTTTGACCCTAATATCTTGTACTCCTCCTAAATCTCTCTTATTCTCCAATACTCTCCATTGCAGTTTCGTTGATTCTCACTTAGTCTCTCATTTTCTTTGTCATTAAATCCGACCACTCTCTGTTCTAAACACCACTCGCACACCATAATCTGTCTATTATCACTTGGTATCAGAGCTCCCAAGCTCCTGAAACTCGCAAAGTTCCGTAAATGAAGCACAAGCTCAACCTCATTGCTGTTTTACACCACTGGAGAAGTTTCTGTCTTGTTTTCTGTTTAATATCTTCAAGAGGAACAAGATTGCAACCATGGCGTGTCCAGAGTCTTTCCAAGGTCTATCATCCTTCTTATACTGTTCATCATGAAGAGATCTCTTGGAGAAATAAGGTTTTGGAGCTGTTTGGCAAGCAAAACTCCAAACCATGTTTGTACCAGAGATTTTCATGTTCTTTCCATGATGTAATCTCTCTTGTGTTCAAGAAGGTGGCGCCTGGTAATCAGGAAGAAAGGAGGGGTCTTAAGCATGAGAGTTTCAAGGGGAAAGCACAAACAAAGAAATGGAGTTGGGTAGAGAACCCTAAATCAAAATCTGCCCAAGTTCAAGTGAACCATGTCCCTTGGAAGTTCAAGGAACCATTTCAGGTTCCTTGTTTGTAAGTTAAACCTCTTTCCTTTGTGTAAAGCTTGTGTCTTTATCTCTGGTTGTTTTGAGTGGTATGTTTAGTGCTTAGGTACAGTTCAAAGTTGCTAGAGTTGTTGAACCTAGTTTCTGTTCCATGATACTTCAAAATTGACTGTGTATTGTTCTAGGATTCTTTAAGCTTCCTAGAATGGTTATGTATAGTTTCTTTCGTAGAATCATTATTTTTATTGTATAGGGCCTAAGTTAGTTGCTTAGTCTCAGTTTGTGTCTTGTTGATTGATAGAAGTCTAGGAGAGTCTCCTGGTCCTGTAATACATCCATAAATGTTTACGTTGATTAGATTACTTATCTAGTCTCTGGTTTTGTAATTTGAGCTTGTTATTGTTTAAATAATCATAAAAATAGCTTAAATTCCTTGTAATTGATGAGTTATCATTCCTGTGCATTTAGTGAGTCTGTTGCTTGGATTTGAACTGAATGAGTTGTTTTGATTCAGTCCATTGCATCATGTTAATCATTATGGATCAGACTTGGTGAGTTATCAAGCTCTGATCCTAGTGTGTGGTCTGATTCTTGCTGGAGTTTGAGTGATGTTTCAGGTACACAAGAGGTGCTCACTATCCATCACCAATCCAAGAAAAAGAAGAAGGCTTTGTCCATGTGTTCAGAGCCTACACATGATGTATATTCCTGTTTGATTCCGAGTCTACATATGATGTACATTCCTGACCATGGAGAGACAGCTTGTGTGTGGAACCGGTTGACTTAAGCGCAGGCGGTTTGGTTGTTGCGCTCCTGGTTCAAGAGGGACACAAGGAAGAGTGGTGGTTTAAGGAAGTGGAGCAGAGATCAAGGGTGGATCAGTTGGCTTAAGCGTAGGTGTTGGTACTGTTGTGCTCGTGGTTCAAGTTCAGTGTTGCTCACTTCCAAGCTTCGTCCTTCACCTATACTCTCCGGATCAAGCTTGAGGATGGGTAATGGTGAGAAATTATGAAGGTCCAAGTCGTCCATTGCCTCACCTCAGTTCAAATGCAGGATTCAAGTGTCCAAAAGACACCCTCACCATTTTTATCACACCAAATGCAAGGTACTTGGAGCTCTTTATAGCAGAAGCTGGTGGTCCCTAAGTCCTTTCAAGATGGAGATTAGTCATAAGAGAGGGAGAGACACAAACCAGTGGCTAAGAAGAGTCCAAGTTGTTGGTGTATGAAAGTTGTGGAGTTCACACTTTCAGCATAAGTTAGGCCACGATTTAGAGCCTAAGGACTCCACCATGAGTTATCTGAAGTTCCTTAGGCTCACCGGCTAATCCCTAGGCTTTGAAGAACTCTAATCTTTTCCTTAGCTGGTTTAGTCCCAAATGGGTTCTTTGGCTAAGGTTTTTAATGAGGGTGCTTCTTCAAGGTTCCAAGCTTGTCCAATGATCTCTTATGGTCAAGCTTGTGGGGGAGTGTTGGAATAAAGAAGGAAGAAGAATCAATGGGTGTGATCAAGTCATCTGTTCAAAGATTATGCAAAGATAATGATGTACAAATTTTGTACAAAAAGATTATGTTGCACAAGATTTGCACAAGAAAGATCATGAATGTGCAAAGTCCGAGTCAGCCTCCAATCACCCAAAGAAGGATGTGCAAAACAAGGGTCAAGATAATCTTTGTTGCAGAGTTTGTGCAAAAGAATTAAGACAATTGTGCAAATCCCGGGTTATCTTATCTCGTACAAGAAAGAAGAGAAAGGTGTTGGCGCCAAGACTCTCAGTTTGAATTCAAACCGAGATCACATGTCCACTTGACAAAAGAGCTGCTGGGACCTGTCTCTTTCTCGTCTAGGCTGCAGCAAGTCTCCTTGTCCTCTTTCTAATATAGTTGTTTATTCATTGCCTAAGAAAGTATTAGTTTATGCTTCCCCAAAATAGTCTTTGGATAATATCTTTGTTGTCTTGTTTTTTGGCTACTTTAAGCCAGTCTTGTATCACGAAATTACTAAGCTGAATGGGGGACTTCCCCTTTCTTATTCACTATTCTCTCTCTATTCTCTGGTCTTTTGACCCTAATCTCTTGTACTCCTCCTGAATCTCTCTTATTCTCCAATACTCTCCATTGCAGTCTCGTTAATTCTCACTTAGTCTCTCATTCTCTTTATAATTAAATCCAACCACTCTATGTTCTAAACACCACTCACACACCATAATCTGTCTATCCTCACACTATCTCCCCCTCTCGTGTGATACATCCAGCTTTGGGTCAAAAGCAAGAGATCAGACAAGGACGGGTTGTGGGGAAAGGACTCATCTATGACTGAACTTGACCCAGAAGCTAGAGATCAAAATGATCAACCTTTTGGGCATTTAGATGAAGATATGAACAGATCAAATGAAGAACCACTCGTTTATTCAAGTGGACCATTCACAAGATCAAAGGCCAGAGCACTTAAGAGAGCACTGGGGCTCTTGATTAAGTTCATATAAGATGAAGACAAGCTTGAGGCTTATGAAAGGATGGCTGGGCCGATAACTTGGTTTAATCGTATGGTTTGCCAGGATTCAGAATAAGGGTCATAAACCCATTAGGTGTAAGTTTAGTTAGCATAACCCTAGTTGGTTTTGGTTTGATAATCCTAGATGGCTTTGGTTTTGATTTTGGTTTTGGATTTATTTTTTCATTTAGTTTAAGATGAAGATCAATTATACTAGATAATGATCTCATAGGCAATTTTGGTGTTATTTATATTGTCGTGTATCTCTTTGCAAAGCACCATCAATAAACTTAAAAAGCTTTTGCAAACAACTCTGTCGAGATTCCTTCCTTCTTGTTCAACTTTTGAGCATCCATTTTCGATCACCAGATAGTTAACAATATCGGTATTGTGAATACCATCAGCCATCATCCTATACAAGGTTACACTTGTAGATCACCAGAGCTAAACAATTCAAGGAACCCTCATCATACTTGCCTGAAGAAACCATCCAACATGCAAGAGCCAGCAGCCTTGTTTCTATCTCATCCATCACAAACCATCAAACTTCAAATGATCTGAACGTGTACACCTATCCAAGGTCGTATCAAGTGGTATCAGAGCCACTTGAAGGATTTAGGATTGTGTTTCTATCTCCATCACATTCGTATCTTCTTTCCTATTTATCTAAAGTTCTAGTCAGATCGGGCTGAAAAGAATAAGAACAAAGAATAAAGGCTAAGGAGAAATCCATTCAACCGAGGAGAAATCCAGTCGACCGAGGAGAAATCCGGTCAGGCTTGTTAAGGCGATCGACACCAAAAACTTGCAATCTATCTATCTAGTTCATGTAAGGGTTTAGGGTTTTCCGGATCTTAGGTGATTGGAAATTTTGCTCACTATTGAACCATAGAAGGTAAGGTTGTTGAGAGAGTCTAGAGAGTCCTGAAAATAAAAAGAGCGAGAGAGAGAGAGAGAGATCTTCTTTGCTTCTAACTTTCAACTACTTTGAGTTTTCTGTTTTGTTTTGTTGTTGATTTTAGTTTAGGTAGGAAACCATGGATGAGGAATGACGAGCTAACGACCCTCCTGTAGAACCACCTGCCCAACACATACTCTTCGACCAATTGCAATTTGAGGCAATGCTAGGGGACCTAGAGATGAGACTACATCGCCATGTTGAATGCCTATACGCTAACATTATACCTCATGAAATTGTTAATGCTGTAGGTAGAGCCAATTCGAGCTAGGCGAGCTATGCCAGGAGCTGTCTATGAACCAGCTGACGAGAAAGGCGAGGGACAGTTGAATCAACCCGACCAAAGATGACCACAGCCTGAAGAGAACTTGGGCAACCTCAAACTTCGGATCCCTCCTTTCTTGGGGACGAATGATCCGGATGCCTACCTTGAATGGGAGAAGAAGGTTGAACTTGTTTCAAGTGTCAAAACTTCACTGAAGAAAAGAACGTTAAGCTAGCCGCCACTGAGGTCGAGGGCTATGCAATCAACTGGTGGGAACAAGTATCTAACACTAGGATACATAATGGACAACTTCAGATAACTTCTTGGCATGAGAAGAAAGAAGTCATGAGAAAGAGGTTTGTCCCGACCCACTACCACATAGAACTCCACCAACGTCTACGGAGGCTGAACCAAGGAACCAAAAGCGTGGAAAATCACCATCAATAGATAGATAATCTCATGATTAAAGCTGATGTTGTTCAATCTGAAGAAGCCACTATGGCTAGGTTTCAGGGAGGTCTAAACGGAGACATTCAGGACCGGATTGAGAAGCAAGAGTATGATTATATTGTGGAAATACTTCATAAGGCTACCTTGATTGAACAGCAGAACAAGAGAAGAGGTGTGGGTAAGAACAAGTTTGGTGCTCCCTCCAAACCAACTTATACCCGAGATGACAAGCTGAACAATAAGCCTAAAGAAGACCCTTGACCTCATAGCACTACACTGGATGAGAAGAACAAAACTTTCAGCACCCAACAACCGGTCAAGAAACATCAAGTGTTATAAATGTCAAGGACTTGGGCATTACACCAATGAGTGCATCAACAAAAGGACCATGCTGGTATTGCCAAGTGGAGATATAGTGTCTGATGATGAGGAGCAACCAACTGAAGAAGAGGAGACAGTTAATTATCCTACTCATGGACATCTACTTTTCACCCTACGAGTCCTCAACACTCAGTCTAAACCAGAAGCTTAGGAGCAGCGTGAGAACCTATTTCATACCAAATGGCTCGTCCAGAGCAAAGTGTGTAGTCTAATTATAGACGGAGGAAGCTACACCAATGCAGCTAGTGAAATCATGGTCGAAAAGCTAGGGCTAACCACCATGAACATCCTCGGCCTTACTCACTCCAATGGCTGAGTGAAAATAGTGAAGTACAAGTAATACATCAGGTCACTGTCCCCTTCACCATCGGCGATTACCAATACACAATCACATGTGATGTTGTCCCTATGGAAGCCAGCCACATCCTACTTGGACGGCCATGGCAATACGATAAGAAGGCCATCCATGATGGATACACCAACATGCACTCCTTTGTGCATAACAAGAATAAGGTAGTTCTGGTGCCTTTGACACCATAGGAGGTACACAAAAATCAGCTTCAACTTAAGCAAAGAAGGAAAGCAAAACGAGCAGTTGGAACCAAGGCCACCAACCTATAGGTTAAGGTAAAAGGTTTAAGTCTCCTTGCTACGGCTTTTGACATTAAACAAGATACCTTTGATCAGAAATCCTTGGTACTACTTATCTTTAGGGAGTTATTAACTTCCTTTTCTAACCTTGACCCGGTAATACCGAGGGAAATTGATAAACTTCTACATGAATATCTAGATGTATTTCCAGGAGACAGTCTAGTGGGGTTGCCACCCATTAGGGGCATTGAACATCGGATTGACTTTGTTCCAGGAGCTTCTCTCCCCAACCGTTCAGCTTATAGGACCAACCCCAGTGACACCAAAGAGCTCCAGAGGCAAGTCGACGAGTTACTTGAAAAAGGGCACATCAGGGAAAGTCTGAGTCCTTGTGCTGTCGTAGTCCTTCTTATGCCTAAGAAGGATGGTAGTTGGCGTATGTGTGTGGTTTGTCGAGGAATCAACAATATCAAAGTGAAATATCGCCACCCTATGCCCCGGTTGGATGATATGATAGATGAACTCTATGGGTCATGTGTCTTCTCCAAGATCGATCTAAAGAGTGGATATCACCAAATCAAGATGAAGGAAGGAGATGAGTGGAAGACGACTTTCAAAATAAAGCATGGTTTATATGAGTGGCTGGTCATGCCGTTTGGGTTAACTAATGCTCTTAGCACCTTTAGGAGGCTCATGAACCACGTCTTAAGAACCTTCATTGGGCTATTTGTAGTAGTCTACTATGATGATATCTTGGTATAGGGTAGGACATGGACGAGCATATCAATTGTTGGGGTCAAAATCGGTCACGACGAAATCAACGCGAAAAGTATCGAGAAATGTTTTGAAGGAACAACTTAAAGACTTCCCAATAATCTCAAGCCATCGAATACTCCAGAAAAATCCTAAGAAAGATCATACCGCCCCGCGGAGGACGACTCAAACATCACAAGCACGAACAACGTTCCTCACGACTTCCACTTCGCCCGTCGAGAAAGGTGGACCGGCCCGCCTTGCCCGATGAGCGAAGTCGATCAATCCATCACGATTTCAGTTCACCTGTCCAGCGAGGTGGATCCATCCAGTTCGCCTGACGGGCAAAGTGGATCGAGCAAATGCACTTAAGTCCGATTCATCCACTCCGAGATCCTTTTTCCCAATCCTCGATCGAACTGATCCTTGACTCGTCTTGATCGGAGTTACCATCAACGATAAAAATCGTAAGAGCTAGACCTCGATTACGATATCTGAAAAGATTGTAAAAAACGGCAACATTCTAAGTTGTCCATCATATACGAGAAGATAGCATAAAAACGACAACGACTTAAGTTGTCTATCTTATACGAGAGAATCGTATAAAAATGACAACGACTTAAGTTGTCTATACTATGCGAGAAAATAGTATAAAACGACAACGACTTAATTTGTCTATCTTATACGAGAAAATCGTATAAAGCGACAACGACTTTAGTTGTCTATCTTATACGAAAAGATCGTATAAAAACGACGACGATTTTAGGCCATCTCCATTAGGAGTTTTAAAGGAGTTCATGGTCTGGGGTTCACAAGAATTTTTTGCAAAAAAAATTAAAAAATTGGCCCATATCTGTGAACCGGCTCGCCAGGGTGATCCCGTATGAGACAGGTTCACGCCACGTGTCTCCTCCCTATTGGCAACGCGTATCGCGCGTAGTAGCTCCAAATCACGGGTTCGCGAAGATTGGTTTCATTTTCTCTCTAATCTGAAAACCTAGGGTTTGTGTCTCTGAAGGCGATTTGAAGTGCCACACCGACCGCCGGTCTATTTCTCCATTGAATCCACGAGTTTCTGCCTCCTACTCTAGATCAGGTTAGTATCCACTAGAATCACCGTTGAATATAACCGATATTTGGCCTCGAGCGATCTGGGGATTCAAAATCCATTTGGGGGTTTTGAGTTACGGTTGTAACTTGAAGAAGGGGGTTTCGATTTAAGGTTGGAAATCGAAACGCGGCTTCGTTTTAGGTTTTGTTTCATCGTGGTTATAGGGTTGGTTATAGGGTATGTTTTCATCATTCTGTATCATAATGTACAGATGAATAAGGAAGAGAGAAGAGACATAAAGAGGCAAAAGGAAAACCTAAACATGCTTCAATACGTGGCTGATTCGGAATATGGGATTCCGAGTAGGTGTCTGTGTGGTGGTGGAATCATCAACGAGATTGGTGTGAAGGATGAGTACGACACGCAGCCTGGGAAGCGGTTCTTCAATTGCAAGAAGTACGAGGTAAGTCTCAATTGTCTTATTGATTAAATTTACGTTTAACAGTCAGGTTGCTGATATACGTTATTGTTGTTAACAAGGCTGACGGGTTCCATTATCGTCAGCGTTGGGTGGTAGGTGTCCAGGAGAAGCTCGGACGGCTGACTATGCGTGTAGAGCACGCTGAGGAGGTGGTCAAGGGGGTGCCCAAGCTGAATAATCTCATTGAAACATTGGAGGTTGGTGTTTAGTCAATGTATAGTTAGGTTGATGATATGAATAATCTCAATAGTTACATTGTTTATCTGAATAATCTCAACTTTCATTGTCCAGGCAGAGTTTGAGATCCTCACTGGGCAGGTTCATCACCTCACCGTCCATGTTGGGGACATGGACAGGATCAAATGCTTTAGTAAGCGTGTGGAGGAGGCTGAGCAGGTCATCCAGGGGGTGCCCATTCTGAATGAGAAGATTGAGACACTGGAGGTTAGACAGTGCAAACTTGTCTTGTTTATTAGACGAATGATATGTTAATTCTTTTACCATGTCCAGGCACATGTAAGAGTCCTCAGTTGCCAGGTTGACAAGCTCACAGTGCAAGTAGGTGACCTGGAGAAGATCTGCTTCGAATGAACAGCTAAGGTAAGACTCCAAGCTAATACTTTTTTTAATGTATTCGTGTGACTGATGTCAAAACTAGTGCAACTTAGACTTAACTAAAGTAGAACTAGTTGTAGTTATAGTTTGTTAATAGAATTTAAACCAAAAGTCCTAAAGTAAACCAGAACTAGAACTGGTTGTAGTTCTGGTTTATATGTTAATTGTTTTACCATGTCCAGGCACATGTAAGAGTCCTCAGTTGCCAGGTTGACAAGCTCACAGTGCAAGTAGCTGACGTGGAGAAGGTCTGCTTCGAATGAACAGCTAAGGTAAGACTCTAAGCTAATACTTTTTTTATTGTATTCGTGTGACTGATGTCAAAACTAGTGCAACTTAGACTTAACTAAAGTAGAACTAGTTGTAGTTATAGTTTGTTAATAGAATTTAAACCAAAAGTCCTAAAGTAAACCAGAACTAGAACTGGTTGTAGTTCTGGTTCGTAAGTTAAAGTTAACTAAATACCCTTTTAGTGAGTTGATGTGTTATCAATGCTCACTGTCCTTGTTGTTGTGCAGTTAAGATAAGTTTTATGAATTGCTACTCTCAAGTTGTTCGATTAGAAGAAGAAGTAGCTGAGGTTGGATTTGATGTGTATTAATTGCTCACCGTGAATGTTGTTGTGCAATTAAGATAGTTTTTTAAAAGTTCTCTCATGTCAAGGCTAAAACTTGTTTTAAATAGATACAAAATGAAACTTGACAAAACACAAACCTAGTAAAACACAGCAACCAAAACCAAAATGGATCCCCGGTTTGTTAACCTCTTAGCATCCCAAAGTAGTCAAACGATAGACTTAGAGTCTCCGGACCTTCCTAGGTTTAGCAGTCAAAGCCCTGAAGATCCTAAACACATAGAAAGGCAAAATTGGACACAAAAATAAGACATCGTGCTGATAAGTATGTGGTTAAGTACAAGCTAGGACCCCATCGTGAGAAACAAGCAGAAGGCAGGATCGTTTTGGAAGCGCATAGAGGAGTATTTCAATGCAAGCCCTCTACTAATTGGAAATCTTCCTAGAGAGTTTATTCAATGTAAGCAGAGGTGGGGAAGAATCAATGAGCACGTGTGTAAGTTTGTGGGAAGCTATGAGGCCGCTTTGAAGGATCAAGTAAGTGGCCAAAACGATGTTGATGTGATGAAGGTTGCGCATGACATCTTCACCAGTGACTACGGGGGGAAGTTCTCCCTGGAACATCCCTGGAGAGAACTAAGATGTGATCAGAAATGGAGATCAAACTCTCTGTCCCGAGATGGTGCGAAGGAGAAAAGGAAAAAACCTGAGGAGGAGGTGCCTGACCTGGAGGAAGTTAGGCCTCCTGGTGTGAAGGCGTGCAAGGCAACCAAACGCAAGAAGAATGGGAAAGAAGCCGCATATGATCAACTACAGAGAATGCTGCTGGTGAAAGAGAAAATATCGAAAAGAAAAATCATGGATCGTCTCCTAGCCCAAAAAGGTGAGCTATTTGAACTCGAACTGTCCCTCAAAAACAAACTCCTAGATGAAATGCTTTAATCTGGTCAGTGGATTAAACATTTTGATTTGAGAACTTGTTAAACTTGCTTGTTCTGTTTTCTTGCCTAATGGTAGTTACCTTATGGTTGTTATCTTTTGTTGCTTTGCATAGATATTTTCCTACAGTACACTAGTAAACTCACATGCTGAATAAGTTTGTTCTCTTTTGTTGCTTTGCAGGTCACGGGTGCACGTTTTCTACTTGCTTGCAGTGAAGTAGTTGGGTTTTGCTTGTATCTTTTCATCAACGGCTTATGTAACCTCTAGGACTATAAATTATGTCTCTCTGTGTAGCTCAAAACAATGTCTCTCTATCGTAACATCATCATGAACTCTACATATGAAAACATTGTCTCGCTTTTCCATTTGTCTATCTGTACATAAAACCTCCTATGATCCAAACCATATCCTTTACAATCCCAAAACGTTTTACCCTTCTTTAAATTCGTATGACCCTAAACCATTCACTTTAAAAATTCGTTTGATCCAACCCATCAAAAAACTTGTATGATCCAAACCCTTGTCTTTAAAAGAAAAAATGTCTTCGTCATCGTCGAGTGCCACAAATGAGAGGTTTAAGGAAGCTTTTGAAGAATTATTCGAGGAAGAATTTGATCAATATTTTGATCAGACCACAAGACTCACTACTTGGTGTTCGAGTCAACTAACCAAAAAGACGAGCTTATATCGAAAGAGATCGGGAACAAGGACACAATCAACTTTGGAACGAATATTTCAAGGAACATCCAACATACCCACCAGAAATGTTCGGACGATGTTATCAGATGAACAAGCCATTGTTTGTTCGCATTGTTGATCGCCTAAGTAATGAAGTTCCATACTTTCGGCAAAGAAGAAATGCTCACGGAAGGTACGGCCTTTCTGCACTTCAAAAATGTACAGCAGCTATACGTATGCTGGCATATGGTCAATGGGGAGATACGTATGACGAATATCTCCTTCTTGGTGAGAGTACTGCACTTGAATGTTTGGAAAATTTCAATCATGGGATAATATAATTGTTTGGTGATGAGTATCTAAGAAGACCTACACCGGAAGATCTTCGACGATTTTACTAGATGTTGGAGAGGTACGCGGGTTTCCCGGGATGATAGGGAGCATCGACTATATGCATTGGAAGTGGCAAAAGTGCCCAACGGCTTGGAAAGGCCAGTACCCCCGTGGTTCAGGAAAGCCGACAATTGTATTAGAGGCTGTGGCATCGCATGATCTTTGGATATGGCACACTTTTTTCGGATCTCCAGGTACTCTCAATGATATTAATGTTCTTGATCGCTCACCAGTTTTTGATGACATTTTACAAGGACGCGCTCCTAAGGTTAAATACAAGGTAAACGGCCACAATTACCATATGGCGTACTACCTTACCGACGGAATTTATCCAAAATGGTCAACATTTATCCAATGCATCCTACTTCGTCAAGTTCCTAAAGCCGAGCTATTTGCTGAACGTCAAGAATACGTAAGAAAAGATGTCGAACGAGCTTTTGGAGTCTTGAAAGCTAGGTTTGCAATTGTGAAAAACCCGGCTCTAATATGGGACAAAGAAAAGATTGGAAGGATTATGAGAACTTGTGTCATACTGCACAATATGATAGTAGAAAACGAACGAGACGGATACACTCAATTTGATACATCTGACATCGTATCAGGAGAGTCAAGCAGGAGTTCCCATGTTGATTTCTCGTACTCTATGGACACCCGTTCCAATATTGGAAATATTCTTGAGATTCGCAATCAAATTTGGGATCAACAACTACATGCTCGTTTGCAAGCCGGTTCAGAATAAGATCTTCCTTGCTTTCTCTTTCGTTTTTTGTTGATTTTTACTGTCTTGTTGTTTTTCGTCAATTCTTACTGTTTGATTGCTTGGCTAACTGCTTAAACAGATTTTCCGAAGATCTCTGGAAAGTAGGCTTCGTTTTACTTTTTTAAATCGACGGTGTGAATCTCAGTTCCCACAGTTTGGCGCTAGAAGAAGGGGGACTGCGGATTGATATTTCTCACTCCTAATCAATCATGACTACTGACGATCTCGACAACCAAAAACCTCGCGACGATTCAGCTCGCGACAACGTTGAAAATACTCCTGCTACTGCTGTCTCTTCGGCCAACGTCCCGACAAACGCCGTGGAAGTAGAGGAGATGAAAAAACTGATCGCTCCTTACGAAATGCGAGCAGAAGATCAAGAAAAACTCATGGGAACTCTCTCAAAACAGGTGGAAACCCTAACTCGGAGGACCCAAATTACCATTCCCCGCGGAGCCACCAGGATGTGGGGAAGGAGATTCAATTTTGCAACTCGTGCTGAATGCTCCAGGAATGCGCATGGGAAAACGTCTGACCAAAATCCAGAAAAAACCACTCCTGCGCCAGCACGGAAAAATCTCAGCACTCTTCCTCCCTTGGAAGAGGATGTTGAGGATGGGGAAATCGAGCGTGTCAACGTAGACTCCACCAGTTCGTCCGAGATTTCAGACGAAAACGCGGATGTCCACCCACGACGCATTAGGAGCCGCTCGGCTAGTGAAGACCTGTTCGAAAAACCCATGACCGAAGAAGAGGAAACTCTTTATTGGGCAGAACAGGAAAAACTGACCGAGGAGCAGACTCGGAAAACTCGCAGCAATCACCGACAAGCTTGGAAAAACGCTAGCGAAGATTCCGAGATCCGCGATCTCCGCAACAATCTCCTAAAAACGGTGGCGGAAATTAAAGCCATGAAATCTCAAATCCATCATGCCACTAGCTTCACACACGTAAAAGTCCCTTCACCGCTCGTATCATAAACACCAGGGTGTTAGATCCCGGAAAAATCAAGATCCCAATGTACGACGGCATGACCGATCCCAAAGAAGATTTGCAAACTTTTGAGATCGCGATGGAAAGGGCAAAGTTCAGAGATAGCGAAAGAGACGCCGGCCAGTGGCGCCTCTTCATTGAGAATCTCAATGGAGCAGCACTCGAGAGGTTCTCGCGCCTAAGGCGCGACTCGATCGGAAGTTTCCGCCAACTGGCATTAGAGTTTCTCAAGCAGTACTAGATGTTCATAGACCGCGAGACTTCAGACTTTGATCTATGGAGCTTGTCTCAAGGAGAAGACAAATCCCATCAGGAATTCGTGAAAAAGGTCAAGTCTGTCATGACACGAGTGACCCGGATCAGCGACAAAGTCGCCATCGACGCGCTCCGAAAAGCGCTCTAGTACAAGTCAAAATTCAGAAAGTAGATCACCCTCGAAAAGCCGCGGACAATCAAAGATGCGCTCCATAAAGCCACATACTACATTATTATCGAAGAAGAGACAAGGTTCTTGTCGCAGAAGCACAAGCCGACGTGGACGTCCTCGAAAGATCCAAGTTCGGACCGGAAGTCAAAAAAAAGAAACTCGTAACAACAGAGAAGAAACCAAGGGGGCCCATAATTACGCCATCAACTCTGGACTAGAATCGAGGCGCCCACAGGTAACACATGGACCCGAAATCCCGCTTACGATGACAACTTCTTCTGCGACTTCCATCAGACCCGCGGTCACTCGACCATCAATTGCGAAATCCTCAGAGCAAGGCTGGCCGCAAAACTGCTCGCTGGAGAGCTCTTCGAGGTAACGAACGTCAAAGACCTTTTCCGCGACTCCGATCGCCCTCCAAAACCCGATAAACCTCAGCAGACTGATAACCCACCTCAAGGGAATTGGTCTGGTGAGAAACGTAGTAAGAGATCGGACGAGAATGGCAATGACAATAATTGTCGCAGAGTGAACAAGATCATTGGAGGATCAATGTACTGCATCGACTCCGTTACGGCCATCAAACGTACGAGCGCAAGGCCGAAACCAGTGGCATCGACCATCCTCACTCCGATCCACTTGTTATCGATCTTGTCGTGAGAGATCTCGAGGTCGCCAGGATCCTTGTTGACTCTGGCAGCACCGTCAACCTCATCTTCCGAGATACTCTCAGAAGAATGAACATCACGCTGGGGGAGGCCGTACCTTCCCCAAAACCGCTGATCCGGTTTTCCGGTACGACGTCAATGACCCTCGGGTCAATCAAGCTTCATGTCACACCCAAAGAGGTAACCAAGATCGTCGAATTTTCAGTTGTTGATCACCCCGCCATCTACAACATCATCATGGGCACCATTGGCTCAATGATATGAAGGTGGTCCTTTCAACAACCACCTTCGCATCAAATTCCCGACTAAAAACGAAAATGCCGCGATTTGGGGATGCTAGAAACAGTCGAGACGCTGCCTCTTAGCCGAGCACAAGCTCTGACAAATGACAACCACCTCTATGGTAAAGTCAAAACGCTCGAGCCTAACTTCAGCATCAACTGAAAACGCCTCGGACGGAAGCAGCACTGAAGCATTAACCGTAGCTACGACCAGTGAACCATTAGTTCCAGCGCCCAACACCTCTACCCAACCAGAGTAAATAAACCCGGACGAAGATGTCAACCCTGCAACTGATGCGGTAGACGCAAACACTCCAGCCGAGTCAAAAACGAGTTCAACTATCCCCCTCTCCAAAAAGGGGGTGGGGTGGATACATATACGAACATTCGTATATTCCCTCATTCTAAAATATTTGCCTTATATTCTAAATTTTTGAAACTTTTCGGCAATAATATTTTGCGAAACTTCTTACCACTTTGCAGTATCTTTTGAGTTTCTGGAACATACCTATCCTCGAAAGGCACAAAAATTGCCCTAACTAAGAAACGGGCTAGCTCTGCGTTAGCCAAATAATCATTCCCACGACAATAAACCTTATCTCCAGTTCTCAAAATGCCCACGAAAAGTATGTTTCCGAAAAACGAAGAGAGACATCGCCTAAATTTTCAGAGTATAATCTGAAGTCCTACCACGACTCTAAAAAACAAAAAATGTTCGATGATTGGCCTCATCGAGCACTTTTGCCGTCCTAAACAAATGCACCTAACCTTTCCTACGAATGGTTCTCTTTCATCCGACTAGGATAAATAGCGCGCTATAAAAGAAATCCAAAATTTAGGTCAGCACCTTCGGGGTGCCCGGTTCTGACCAAACAAGTCTTATAAGCAGAGAACATATCACGGACTTTAAAATGGTACGGAATCAGGAAGAAATCGCAACATGCAAAACGAAAGCTGACTAGTCATCGCACAGCCTTAACCGAGAGTAAACCTAGGTCTTGCCCTAAACCCAGCACACTGGTCTCTAACGTCTCAAGGCATGAAGTATCGAAAGATACGAGATCCTAAAAGAATGTCTCTTCGTTAATATCTAAAATACTCGCAACTTCACGAGCTAACGAACAGAACGATTTATTAAGGAGTTACATACGAGATGACAACAAGTGATTCTTTCTCTGCAACTACAAATGTCAAACTCCATCAAAAATATAAACATGAAGTTCATTAATAAAGAACGCCGAAGCGCCAAGGGATTCGAAGCCACATACGGCCAGTCCCGATAACCTACTAAACGACCACACACTGCCCGAACATCAAACACAATGCGGCCACACATGGCTCGAACATCAAATATAAAACGGCCACATAGCCCGACACTACAAGATACAAATCGGCCATACTTAGCCACACGATCAAATCATAAAAATCAAAGAGCCGAGAACTCATTCGGATCTTAGACGAAATATCCAGTCAATGACCCGCCAAACAAACGGTCATTCGCTTGCGATGGTGCTGGCGGCTTGTTCACCACAACCATCTCCTCGGAACTCCCGTTTTGGCTTCCACCGTGTCCGGAGAGACGTGGATCGGGTTCCAAGTCTCCCAGATCCGCTCCGCAATCTGGGGGATCGCAAAGTCCCTATACTTACTAGTCGCAAGAGCGTTCTGTTTCTCGGACTCCACCTCGTACGAGGAATGGGAAGCTGCGTGAGTTACAACCCGCCAGCAGTACCGCGGAACTAGCGATAATCCCCCAAGTCTTGGTAGATCTTTAAGAGTTCCTCAAAGTCACGAGAGAACCCTTCTCTGCGGATTGTCATGATCTCAACCATCTCCCTCTTCCCTTGCCTAACAGCTCGGGAACAAGCCTCTCGGTCAACTCCCCCGGTCGACGGGACGCATCCAACTCGCCCTTCAGACGAGCGACTTCCTTGCTAAGCGACTCGGCCTTGAACTTAGCGATACTGGCTTCCCGAGCCTTCATGCTAAGGGCCCTGTTAATCTTGAGGAGAGCCTACAACATAACTCTGAAATTCAAGAAAAGGTTCTCGACTAGACAAAAACACCTACATGAAACCTTACCCCATCAACCATTCGGGACGCTTCGGCAAATTCCAGTGCATCATATGGATCAGCCTCGGTCAGGACGGGATCAGTTTTGAGCAATTCGTCAAGGTCAATTGGAACGTTACGCGTTGACATGCTCGCGAGGAAGTCCGTCAATATATCCTTCGAACATTGTGCATCATCCTCATCATCGTCAAGGTTTAGAACTCATTTTCCTTTGTGACGTCTTGATCCCCCTCCCCTCGATAAAGTCGCAACCAGGACAAACCCGTCCGCGCTCGATTCGCCCTCCACCTCCACCGGCACATCGGGCTGAAACCGAGATCGGTGTAGGGCAACAGCTCGGCGAACCCGGACCGGGGGAAAAATGTTCCAATAGACATCTCCGGTAAGAAGCACCTCCCTCATCTCGCCCAAACCAAGCGGGATCCAAAGGTTAAGATTTGCCGCCTTCCAAAGAACAGCACAACGAACGTAAGGTCTAAGATCGAACTTCTCAAAAAAAAATTCAAAATACCTCTACGAGTCCACATGGTCTGAAACTGGGGGATGCATTCTTCCTCCATGAAAGCACTGTTTAAAGGGACAAAGAAAAAATGCTCCTTCCAGAACTTGTAGTGAGACACGAACCCATCAATAACCTGCCAGCTCGGACGATGGGATACATGGACCACATACTCCCTCCCTTTGCACAGCAGTATCCCATCCAGATGCTCAACGTCTAGAGTCAGACCTAACTAGTAAATCAGCACCAGAATCCCGATGATGTGCTGAAGGCCACGAGGAGTAAGCTGACTAATTGGTATCCCGAAGTAATTCAAAATCTCTATGATGACATTTGGAATAGGAAACCAAAGATGGCACTGCGTCAAAATGCCTCACAGCAGGTGAAATAACCCTCGGGCGGTTCCTTCGGCAAAGGGAACTCGACCTCCTCGGAATACGACGAGACCTCCGGATGGTTTTGAGACCATTTGGATAACTCATGCGCGGAAACCCCACATTGTGGTTATGAGTGTACCGAGGCACTTTCCATACCCCAGCAATCGGGGGCTTCGTTCCGTTTCTCGCAGCCTAGTAATCATCCCTTTCCTTGGGATCGATCTGCTCCCACTCAGGCTTAGGCTCGAGGTTACTTAGCGCCAGGTAGGAGAAATCAGGTACCGATCTCTCACGGCGAGATTTCGAGGAAGATCACTTTGGGAAGACATACTCTCTCTCAAAAAGAGAGAAAAAGAACAAGGGAGAAAGTTCTCTTCTCTTTGGGAATTTGGGAGAAAATCTCCTTAGAAGAAAATACTTGAGAAGAGAAGTGAATGTGAATTATGAAAAACTTACTCCACATACTTGTAGACAAGAAAATTCACTATTCACTCTTGGAATTTTTGTCATTGATTCAGCCTAACTTTCCTAAAACGTCTAAACCCCCCGCAAGAAACATTACGATTCTTACGAGCTGCAGGGCTAATTGTTGGGGTAAAAATCGGTAACGATGAAATCTGCACCAAAAGTCCCGAGAAACGTTTTGAAGGAACAACTTAGAGACTTCCCGATAATCTCAAGCCATCGAATAATTCGGGAAGATCCTAAGAAAGATCATACGCCCCTCGTCGGACGACTCAGACATCAAAAGCATGAACAACGTTTAAAACACGATCCACTCCGCCCATCGAGCGAGATGGACGGATCCACCACGCTCGAGGTGGATTCCTCACGACTTCCACTTCGCCCGTCGGGCTAGGTGGATCCATCCAGGTCTCCTGACGGGCGAAGTGGATCGAGCAAATGAACTTAAGTCCGATACTTCCACTCTGAGAGCCTCTTTCCTGATCATCGATTGAACTAATCCTTGACTCGTCTTGATCGGAGTTACCATCAAAACTCTATGATAAAAACCGTAAGAGCGTGACCTCGATTGCGATATCTGAAAAGATCGTATAAAAAACGGCAATGTTCTAAGTTGTCCATCTTATACGAGATGATCATATAAACACGACAATGATTTAAGTTGTCTATCTTATACGAGAAGATTGTATAAAAAGGACGACGATTTGTTGTCTGTCTTATACAAGAGGATCATATAAAACGACAACGACTTAAGTTGTCTATCTTATACTAGAAAATCGTATAAAGCAACAATAAATTAAGTTGTCTATCTTATATGAGAAGATCGTATAAAACGACGACGATTTAAGTTGTCTATCCTATACAAGAGGATCATATAAAACGACAACGGTTTATTAAGAACCGCGAGTCATCTACTTTTTTCGATAAGTTCACATTCCATTGATCGATATCATTTCAGAAAAGTTTCGGTCCAGGAACAGGCCTAAACGAAGATCAAAGGCCCACCTACGATTTATCAAGAACCAAGCCTAACCGACATGACGGTCTATCTCTTGTTTGCAGGAGAAGATAAATATCAAGTTCCCACAAAAAGATAAATGTCAAGTTTCCGAAGATGAACACGAAGATCGGAGGAAAATGGAAGTTATCTTGAAAAGATAGATTTGACTAGGGGAACAAGAGGGGAAGAGCAAACCACCTCCAATAGAGTATATAAGGGGTTCTAGGATGAAGAGGCAGAGGGACAAATTTTTCTGCATCCAAATCAATACTTAGAACTTAGATCAATTCAGGTATATTTCCGTTTTTACTGTTTTCGAGCTGCGGCACAACTAGGTCTTATCAAATTTCAAAGGTTAGAACTAGGAAATTGCCGCCGGCTCTAGCTGTTGATGCTTTACCAGTTGTAAACGCTCAAAAGCTTTGAATTCAGAATAAGATCTTCCTTGCTTTCTCTTTCGTTTTTGTTGATTTTTACTGTCTGGTTGTTTTTCGTCAATTCTTACTGTTTGATTGCTTGGCTAATTGCTTAAACAGATTTTCCGAAGATCTCTGGAAAGTAGGCTTCGTTTTACTTTCCTAAATCGACGTTGTGAATCTCGGTTCCCACATCAATCATCTAAGGCAAGTCCTAGACATGATAAGAAAGGAAACCTTATTTGCCAACTACACGAAGTATTCTTTTGGGACAGATCATCTTGTCTTTCTTGGGTTCTTGGTAACCTCGGAAGGGATTAAGGTGGACGAAGAGAAGGTGCGCGCAATCATATAATGGCCTGTCCCAAAGATTGTAGGCAAGGTACAAAGTTTCCATGGTTTGGCAGGATTTTACAGACGGTTCATGAAGGATTTCAACTCTATAGCCGCTCCATTGACTGAGATTATCAAAAATAGTTTGGGGTTTCCTTGGACAAAGAAGCAAGAAAATGCTTTCCAAACACTCAAGGAAGGGCTAACCAACGCACCTTTATTGGTTCTGCCGGACTTCAGCAAGACGTTTGATATTGAGTGAGATACTTCAGTGCTTGGGATTGGAGCCTTGTTGATGCAAGAAAAAAGGCCAATTGCATACTTCAGTGAAAAGATAGGAGGGGGCACACTGAACTACCCAACCTATGACAAGGAATTGTATGTATTGGTAAGGGCCCTCCAGACTTGGCAATATTACGAATGGCCAAAGGAGTTTGTAATCCACACGGATCATGAATCACTCCAACACTTGAACGGCCAACTAAAGCTTAATAAAAGACATGCCTAGATGGATGGATTTTATTGAAATTTCCCATATGTTATTCAATACAAGCAAGGGAAAGAGAATGTGGTTGCTAACGCCTTGTCAAGAAGATACACTCTGCTCTCGACCATGGAAGCCAAAATTACCTGGCTTTGGTCAGGTCAAGTCGTATTACGAAGAAGATACTGATTTCCATGAAAAGTACAAGTCCACCAAGAAGCAGGCAGTGGATGGGTTTTATCTAGTGGAAGGGTTTCTTTTTTATGAAACCTGACTATGTTTCCTTAAGAGAATTATATATCTGAGAATCCCACAATGGTGGACTTAATGGACACTTTGGTGTGGTTAAGACATTGAGTGCTCTTCAGCAACATTTCTATTTGCCAAGAATGAAGCTGGACGTAGAGAGGATTTGTAGGCAGTGTGTGGTGTGCAAGCAGTTGAAGTCCAAGAGCCAAGGCCAAGGTATGTATACTATTGATCTGAATGAATAAAGGAGACAAAGAAATAAAGCTTTATAAGGTATTATAACGTTTTAATAAGAATTTATAAGCTGGTCCGTATAAGGGTTTTATAAGACTTGATGCCTGAGGAATATTCTGAGGGGACTCTCCAAAGGATCTGGACGATTTAAATAAGAGGAAGCAGCCGTTGGAACTAAAGGGCAAAAGAGGGTCACATGTTGTGTTAAGGAGAGTGAGGCTGGATGAGATGTCACTTTTCCAGACCTGTCTGAGCCAGTTTGTCTCTACCCTCTCCCTTTGTTTATTATTTTCGTGTGTCCTCTTGCGTCTGTATAGATTCTATTTAAAATGTAACACAGAACCTAAATTAAGTAAGGAGATAGAACTTTTATATTCTCTCTTTTCTCTGTCGACTAGAAACAACAACTCTCTCCATCTCTCTTAAACAAATAAATCAAACATCATATATTTCCTCTGTTCTCGATGTTCTTCTCCTTATTCTTCATTAAACTTACATGGTATCAGAGATTCTAAGCTCCTAAACCCATTTTTTTCTTCCGAGAATCTCTCCTACTTTTTATTCTCTTTCATTCTATCAGATTAGTTTCTCAAAATCTCTGTAACTCTTGAAAATATCTGGCGAGTTCATCAGCTGTTTTTCATCTTTTTTTCTTGAGACAAAGTGAGTTAGCTTGTTTCTATTGGTTTCCTTTCTACTCCAGTACCCAGAAACCAAATCTCTCAAACCTCTCAAGAACATCCTTTTACCCACTGGACAATAGCACTTCGAAATGGAGCAAAGCAAGGCAGTGGTGATTACAGTCACTCTTAAAGGAGTGAACTACCTTCTCTGGTCAAGATTGACCAAGAATGCCCTTGGTAGAAGAGGTTTATGGTCCCATATCACTAACAGTGAGGCGCAAAAACAAACCAGCCAAGGAGAAGATGAAAAGGAGATTGTGGTGGTAGATGAAGGCAAATGGAGTCAAGATGACTTTATGGTGATGTCTATCATCCAGAACTCACTTGATGGGCCCATAATGGAGGCCTACTCTTACTGTGAAACTGCAAAGGATATGTGGGATACACTACAAAAGGTGTATGGTAACTTATCCAACCTCAGTAGGGTCTTTGAAGTGAAGAAAGCTATCAACTGCTTGAACCAGGAAGACATGGAATTTAACCAACATTTTGGTAAGTTAAGAGATCTCTGGGCAGAGCTGGAGATGTTGAGGCCGAGTACCACTGACCCTACATTCTGAATGAGAGACGTGAGCAAGACAAAGTGTTTGGTCTGCTCCTCACTCTCAATCCAGCCTACAATGATCTCATCAAACACTTGCTGGGGGCAGACAAGCTACCTACTCTTGAGGAGGTATGTGCCCAAATTTAGAAGGAGCAAGGCTCAGTGGGTCTCTTAGGTGGAAAAGGTGACTTGAACATTGCCCAAAATGCTGAAGCTTCAGCTAACAAAGTCTTCTTTAATCCAAAGAACCTGCGAGTCACTTGTGAGCATTGCAAGAAGAGTGGTCACATGAAGAACCAGTGCTGTTCAGGCCACCATCAAGATTTAACCAAGCAAATGCCAATGAAGCTGTTCAGCAAGCCTCTCAGCCTATGCGCCCAAATGGTGAAGGAGGAGCTCTGGCTTTTACCACTTATACAGTGTGAGCCACATCTCAACCCCCTTTTGATGATGCCTTCATCCGTAAGTCAGACATTGAAGCCCTTATCAAGGATCTTAATGCAAACTCTGGTAACATCAGTAGTAATGTTTTAAATAAACCATTGAGTGCTAAACCTATGATTATTGATTCAGGAGCATCTCACCATATGATTAGGGATTCTAGGCTTATTAGCAACATTGAACCTGACCTAGGAAGTGTAGTGATTGCTAATGGTGATAGAGTACCTATTAGAGGCATAGGGAACTTGAAATTATTTGATAAGGAATCTAAGGCATTTTATATGCCCACATTTGCTTCTAACTTGCTTTTAGTTAAAAGGGCTACTACTGACATAATTGCAAAGCTATTTTTAGTTCTAATGATGTCCATTTTCAGAATATTGAGAGAAGCAAGATGCTTGGAAAAGGTGTGTGCAAGGAAGAGTTGTATTTGCTTGAAGACACCAAACTTAGTTCTGTTTTTTCTTGTGCTTTTTGTTGAACAGAGGTGATAAAAGGATAGAGTAAGTGGAGAGAAATCAAGTTTTGGTCGTCCGTACAAGTGTCTGTACAATGGCCGTGCAGGCTGTACAAGTGGATGACCCAAAGTTACCCTGGTCGAGTTTTACCCGAGTAAATGTTACTCGACCAGTTCTTACCTTTACCTTCTGATACAAGGATAAGGGTAAAACAAAGGGATAAGGAGCGCGTCTAGACAGGCTGGATCAAGGCTGGAAGAGCATCTGGTTAAGATGCCAAACCTTATCTTCTATCCATCTTAAAGCTTTACTCTTCCTCTATATATTTGTAACCCTTGTTCATCATTAATCAATCGAAAACTTTCATTCTCTCTCTAGAGTCTCTTTCTCTCTAGTCTCTCAATGGTTCTTAGTCTATCTCGTCGAGCCTCATCAATTTCTGTCTAAACCTCTTCCTTAGTCTCTCTTTTCTTCTCTTTTCACCCAGCTCCTCTCAAGATTTCATGGTATCAGAGCCAGGTTCACTTGAATCCGGTTTTTGATTCGTTTGTTCAAAGACTCAACCTTTTTGATCCGTAAAGCACAAGATGGAGAACACTAAGACTACTATCATTCTGGTTACTCTCAAAAGAAGAAACTACCTTCTCTGGTCTCTTGTGGTGAAGAAAGCTGTGGGAAGTAAGGGTCTTTGAAACCATGTCCTCGAGGATGAAGCTCCAATACTCATTACTCACGAAGGACACAGAGAAGTGATTGTTTGTGATAAAGTGGAGTGGATCCAGGAGGACAATCTGGTGATGTCTACCTCAAGAGCTCACTTGATCCGTCGGTCTTCGAGGCCTACAGCTACTGTGAGAAGGCTAAAGATTTGTGGGATAAACTTCAGAAGGTGTATGGAAACATCTCAAACTTCACACGAGTGTTTGAGATCAAGAGAGCTATCAACAACTTAGCTCAAGAAGACATGGAGTTTTCCAAACATTTGGGAAATTTTCGAGCTTTATGGTCAAAACTTGAGATGCTGAGGCCGAGTACCACAGATCCGGATGAGCTGAATGAGAGTCGTGAGAAAGACAAGGTCTTTGGACTCTTGCTCACACACAATCCTACCTACAATGACCTAATCAAGCACATCCTCAGATCTGAGAATCTCTCTACTCTGGAAGAGGTATACGCACAAATACCAGAAGGAACAAGGGTCCTTGGGACTCTTTGGAGGAAAGGGGGAGCTCACACTTGCCAACCAAGCCGAGGTGCCTTAAGCTAACAAGGTTCACGAGTATGAAGACCGGAGGTTCATTGGAAACTATGAAGATAGGAGGTTCGATGGAAAATGTGTCAATGCAAGAGGCATGGTCATAAGAAGAGCCAATGCTGGATACTCCACCCTCACCTCAAGCCAGCCAAGTTCATAAAGGAAAAGGAAGCACGAGCAAATGTCACCTATGGGAAAAAGTTATCAACCTGGTGCTGGGACTTCAACCCAGGCAAATGAGACAGAAGGTCGTGAAGGTGGTGAGAGCAGCGACTTGGTGACCTACACTGTCCATCAGCCTCGACCCAATGAGCATGAGTTCATCCGCCGATATGAGATGGATGCATTCATCAAAATGCTCAAGAATAATGGTAACACTCTTGGTAATGTCAAAGGGTATTCATTTAGTGCATATAGGGTTGCTAGTACTGTCGAACAAATGGATAGTGCTTACACTCAATCTAGGATGCTTGGTCAATATCATACTGCTCATAAGATGTCTAAAGCTTTGATAGTGGATTCAGGTGCATCTCATCATATTATTAGTGATACTAGTCTTATTAGAGATATATAACCTACTAATGGACATGTAATTATAGCAAATGGAGATATGATACCAATAAGAGGTGTAGGCAAGTTGAAATTGTTCAACAAAGAATCTAGAGCCTTTTACATGCCTGAGTTGTTGGAGTTCATGAGTTTTTGTCTCATGTAAGGAGTGATTCTTTCAACTTTTAATGAATCCCCTTCAACCATACAATAGGAACTCACTATTCAAGATCAGAGACAACCAACTTGTGGTTGAATCCTCATACACAGCTTACTACATAACCAAGAATCCTAGACAGTAAACTGGTTATAGGAAGCAGAAACTCTCTAGTATGAATCTATCCTTGAGAAGTAACAGAACACTTAGAGTTTGTGTACTTAGATGATTGGGATTTAGAATCAGTAAGCTATAGTTTAAGACAATAGATAAAGAAGAGTTTAGAGTGAGTTTTACAAGTATTAGGCTGCCTCAAGAGAGAAAGAGCTAAGGCAGCCACAAAATCATAATACTTAACTCCTTACATGGTGAATATTGTTTAGACACAAGAAAGGGAGAGAGAGCACACAAAATTAGAGAGAGAAACTTGTCTATTAATTCTGGTTATAGTTACAAGAGGTGAAGCTGCCTTTAAATAAACAATTAGCAACATTAAAAATTACTAAAGCAAGGATAAACAAATAATTCTGTAGGGACTGAGAAGGGTCCAAATGGGATACAGCCAAGGTCTGGCTCGTCCAGGAAGAGTAGAAAGGGACAAGAGGAGAGGCACAACCTTCCTTGGTGATAGTGACAGGTCTACACAGCTCCTTATGCACCCATGTGACTTCTTCTTGCTTAAATCAAACCAGATCCTACCTTTTGAATTCAAACTGAGTATCTTTAGGTTTCTGGAGCTTAGCACGTTGACAAGGTCCTCCCCAACTCATTCCTTGCCTTGCAAGGCAGGTTAGGTCAAGACGATAGCTTGTGGAGCAAGACTGCACATATAAAGCCAAATCAATTTCTCTTGATGCACTTATCTTTGATCATGGACTAAATCCGTTCCTCTGGTTATCCTCTTTTTCATTTTAACACTCCCCGTCAAGCTTGACCATAGAATATCCTTAGGTAAGCTTCGAACTAAGAGTACTTGCCTCATTAAAAACCTAAGTATAGAAAATCTCTTGGGATAAAACCATACTTAAGGAAAAAGAGTGCAACTACACTCAGCCTAGGGATTGGCCAGTGGGTTTATGAGTCTTACGATCAAGTTTAAAGACTTATAAACCCTGGATCATGACCTTACTTAAATGGCAAGCAGGCATCAAGGCCTTCCTTGCTTCACACTCAAAACAGGTTGGAACTTTCCATGTGGCTGGTTCTTTGTCTCCCCCTTTCTTCTGACATCCTGCCATCATCAAAGGGTTTGATCCACGATCATACTCTTCTCATGAGCTCCAAGTAGCAGATTCAAACAATGCACAGACACATGCATCAATTCTCAAGGGGCACACCTAATCAATCATAAGAATGAATATAGATTTAGGTTATTCCTTTGCATAAGTAGATGGACATTGGTTTCTCATATTAACATGAGTTTACCTCAAACTTACTTATTGTCAAGAAGTGTACCACGGATATGCATTGCAATGTTATTTTCAGTCCTAATGATGTGAAGTTTCAGGATATTGAGAGAAACCGATTGATTGGGCAAGGAGTAACCAAAGGAGATCTTTATATGCTTCAAGAGCTTAGTTATGTGCCTGATCATAGATGCTCGTTTACTTATGTTTCTACTTCTGTTTTAAATAAGAATGCTTTGCGGCATGCTAGACTAAGACACCCTCATGTTAGAGCTTTAAACTTAATGGTTCGAGGTGTTTTGTTTGAGAATAATGATTGTAAAGCTTGTATTTTAGGCAAGCATTGTAAGACTGTGTTTCATAAATCCACAACCATCTATGAACATTTCTTTGATTTGATTCACTCTGATGTTTGGACTGCACCTTGTTTGTCTAGAGAGAATCATAAATATTTTGTTATATTCATAGATAAGAAGTTTAAATACACCTGGATAACCTTTATTCCATCTAAAGATTTGGGTGCTTGATGCATTTAGAAATTTTCAAAACTATGTGACTAACCAGTTCATTGGCAAGTTGATTTTTTTTAGATCAGATAATGGAGGGCAATACACTAGTCAAGCATTCAAGAAACACCTATCTCAACATGGAATACGTCACCAGGCGAGTTGCCCCTGCAGACCCCAACAAAAATGGACTGGGCGAGAGAAAGAACAAACACTTCATGGAGGCTGCAAGGTCGATGATGTTCCAGGCAAATGTTCCTGAGAGGTTTTGGAGTGATGCAGTTGCTACAGCTTGCTACCTCATCAACAGACCACCAACCATGATCCTGGACGAGCAGTCACCATTTGAGGTTTAGGAAAAGTATAGACCAACCATGGATCATCTTCGGGTCTTTGGTTGCCTATGCTTTGTTCTCAGACCAAGAGAGTTGAGGAACAAGTTGGAAGCAAAGAGCACTAAAGGGATGTTCATAGGGCACTCGTCAACTCAGAAAGGGTATAACTGCTATGATCTAGTAACCAGGAGAGTTCTGGTGTCTAGGGAGGTGAAGTTTGTTGAAGAAAGAGGGTATTATGAAGAAAAGAACCAGGCAGAATTGAAAGATCTAGCATCAAACAAGGCAGCTAATTTGAGGATAGTCTTGGAGAGTCTTGGGATTAACCTCTCTCAAGACCCAAAGACTGGAGGAGGACAACCACAAGGTCCCCTCACAACCAATGAAGAAGATCAGACTCCCCACTTCCACCATGAGGGGAGAAATGAACCTGAATGGAACAATTAAGAAGAAGTAGGTGAACACTCACGTTCTCATGATCAAAGTGTGGAACAAGAAGAAGGAATGGTAAATGAAGAAGGAGAAGGATCAGTGAATGAGGGAAATGGTCAGAATCAAGATCAAGAACCAGTAGTGGAGCAGCAACTAAGGAGAAGCACCAGGATCAGGAATCCTCCAACCGACTGGGTGAACACCAGAGTATATTACAATGCGCAAGCAGTAGAGCACCCATCTCAAGTATCCTGCTCACTTGCTCACTATCTTGAAGAAGATTGCGTGTTTAAGATCAGTCTGCATAAGAGCTATAATCCACAGTTATATGAGGAAGCAATGAATGACAAAGAATGGAAGGATTCAGTTGGTGCTGAAGCAAACGCAATGATCAAGAATGATACTTGGCATGAGAGTGAACTACTAAGAGGAAAGAAGGCAGTGTCTAGTAGGTGGATCTTCACTATCAAGTATCTTGCAAATGGGAAGATTGATAGGAAGAAAAGCATATTGGTGGCTAGAAGATTCACTCAGACATATGGTGAAGACTATCTAGACACATTTGCTCCAGTTGCAAAGCTTCACACCATTAGAATAGTGTTGTCAGTGGCAGTGAATCAGAAGTGGGGACTTTGGCAGATGGATGTGAAGAATGCTTTTCTTCAAGCAAACTTGAAGATGAAGTTTACATGTATTCTCCTCCTGGACTGGAGCACTTGGTGAAGGAAGGCAATGTTCTAGGGTTGAAGAAAACTATATATGGTCTTAAGCAGTCGCCAAGGGCATGGTATAACAAACTGAGCACCACCTTGGGAAGTGACAAAGAAGGTATACAAGATATCATTGTCCTTCTAGTGTATGTTGATGATATCATCATCACTAGAAGTGACAAAGAAGGTATACATGATTCCAAAGATTATCTGAAATCTGTGTTTGAAATCAAAGGCTTGGGAGAGATGAAATACTTCCTTATAATAGAGATATGTAGATCCAAGGAAGGTTTGTTTCTGTCCCAAAGAAAGTATATACTTGATCTTTTGAAGGATGCAGGTATACAAGGAGGAAAGACGGCCAAGACACCTTTGGAGGATGGATACAAAGTACCACGAGAGGAGGAGATAGAAGACAATCCACCATTCCAAGATGCCAAGCTTTATTGAAAGCTTGTTGGTAAGTTGATTTACTTGACTATAACAGGACTTGGTATATGTGTTGCTGTGAACCAGGTGAGTCAAGATATGCAAGGGCCAAAGGAGCATCATTGGAACATGGTGAACCGTCTACTCATGTCCCTGAATGGATCACCAGACCAAGGAGTTTGGATGGGATGCAATGAGAGTACTGAAGTGGTCATGTATTGTGATGCGGATTGGGCTGGAGATAGGATGGACAGGAAGTCTACCACTGGTTATTGCACCTTCATTGGTGGGAACCTTGTTACATGGAAGAGCAAGAAGCAGAAGGTGGTGTCATGTTCTAGTGCAGAGGCTGAGAATAGAGCAATGTTGAAGCTTATAAACGCGTTGGTGTGGATCAAGGGTATACTGAAGCACTTGGGAATTGAGCAAGCCACACCTATGACCATGCATTGTGACAACCAAGCAGCCATCCACATTGCCTCCAACTCGGTGTTCCAGGAGAGGACAAAGCACATTGAGGTTGATTGCCATAAATTGAGGCAAAAGATTTTATCAAGAGATATCTTACCTTGCACACTCGGAGTGAAGACCAGCTAGCTGATGTGTTCACCAACGCGTTAGGCAGAAAACCATTTAGTGCGTTCACACTAGACTTAGACCCATGGACCTTACCAGAAGGAACTGATCCCCTTGCCATGGGGTCTTTACTCTTTTCATTATCAGGGTTTTATCCCTAAGGAGGGTTTTCCTTGATAAGGTTTTTAACAAGGGAGATCTCATGTCATCCAAGCTTAGCCGGTTCCCAAGGTCAAGCTTAAGGGGGAGTGTTGAACAGAGGTGATAAATGATAGAGGAAGTGGAGAGAAATCAATTTTGGGTCATTTGTACAAGTGTCTGTACAATGGCCGTACATGCCGTACAAGTGGATGATCCAAAGTTACCTTGCTCGTGTGTTACCCGAGTAAATATTACTCGACCAATTCTTAACTTTACCTTCTGATACACGGATAAGGATAGACCAAAGGGATAAGGAGCGGGTCTGGACAGAATGGATCAAGGCTGGAAGAGCATCTAGTCAAGATGCCAAAGGAATCAATCGTGTGAAGCTTCCCTATTAAGTTGAGGTTCATATTTGCGTTAAGAAAAAGGAGGAAGAGAGGAGAAGGTTTTGGGTCAAACATGTCTGTACAGGCCGTACGATCCATACAAGACTGGGTCGACCAAAACACTCGACCAAGGACAAATTACCATCCAGGTAAAACCAAAGTTACCTGACCACTTACCTTAGGTGTTACCCTTATCCATCTGTTGAAAAGGAAGGATAAGGTCTGCGTGGAGAGGCTGGCACGAGCTGGGGAGGATCAGCATCATGTCAAAGATACTGATACCATTTATACGGCCAGTATTGCCAATTTGAATTAGGCACTCCTTTACTCGACCACAGCCACATGTTTCTCTTCTTTTAGTCTTTGTAAACCTTTGTATGACTATATATATTTGTATCGAGTATCAATGAGAAAGGTAGATAGTTCTCTCTATTTTCAGTCTTAAAATGTTCTTCATCAATCTTCCTTACCCATAGTCTCAAATCGATTATAATCTCTTCTAATCTCTTCTAAATCTCATTCTGGTTACCTTTCTATCAAGATATCAAAAGATTGTATGGTATCAGAGCCAGTTCGTGATAATCTGGGCTCGTGTTCATCATTTGAAGAAGTTCAACGTTGAAACTTTATGAAGATCCAAGGTGGTTCTTCGTAGATCCAGGTACAAGACTGAAGTTTGAAGCTTGTGTGTTGCAAAATCGTGAGTCATTTCACGTTCATCCTTGAAAACACTCATCCTTTCTACATGTTTCTTGGTTCGTTCTTGTTTTGAGTCCAAGATCTCATATTTACCAAGCTTTTGAAGTCAAGCTGCTTGAAGATGGAGAGTGTTAACATGAAGGTTCCGGTTACTCTCAAGCGGAGTAACTATCTATTGTGGTCTCGCCTTGTGAAGACTGTTGTGGGAAGTAAGGGTATATGGAATTATATCACATCTGGTGAGATTCCAAGGCTCATTACCCAGGAAGGTGACACTGAAGGTGTTATAAGTGGAGTGGAGAAGTGGCAGCAAGAGAATATGATGGTGTTGTCACTACTTCAGGGATGTCTTGAGACCTCAATCATACAGGCATATGGCTACTGTGAAACCGCAAAGGATCTCTGGGATACCACTTGGTATGGCCCTGGAATGGCTGTCTCTCCTTGGATCACTTGAAGGTAGCATCGGTGGGTGATAGGTGATGAAGATGGTCTTCTCCTTCAAGCTGTGAAAGGCTCTAAGGATGCTTTGCTGCTCCTGAGACACATGATCACCTTGCTTGGTGCCTAGGATGATTCCAACAGAAGATCACTCTACTTAATGATGGAGGGTGTCCATGACTAAACAAGGAAACCAGGGTGTTGATATTGTTTCTATACGCACACGTCACTCCTCATGGCTCACAGACAAGGTTTTGAGGCCCCTTTACAGATTTCAGATTGCCCACGAGACTGTCCTGAATCCATACACAAGGACTGATCAGCAAATAATAACAAGAAAATATTTTCATGATATCACCTTTTTCAACCAAAGTTGCAAGTGCCAAGTCATGTGCTTTAGGTGACCCATAAATTACTCCATCCTCATCCATGGTTAAGTCACACACGTGGTTACTCAAAGCTGGTTTGGTCTCCTCTTGTTTCCGCAGATCAGACAAGCTATCTTCTTGACAAGAAGTTGTCGGTTTCTGTTCAATATTTTCTTTCTCCCCTGCTGGTTCCTTCTGAAAATAACATAGCTAACCAACTACTGAGACTTGTCGTGGGATTAGCCTCTATTGTTGTTTATGCACAGCTTCTCTGCCTTCTCTATGTATCTCATTACTGAGGCAATTCCGAAACTGTCATTTTTGCAAATCAAGTTGTGCAACAAGTTTCTAAGAAGTTCTTGGTGCATCAAGACTACAGTTGGTCCTTGTATATTCTCTGGCTGACTTAGGTCGTGTCCTAACTGAGCTAGATTGACTATGCTTTTTTCCAAATAAAGTTGATCATAGCTTCTGTATACAAATCCTTTCTTCATGATTGCTTTTATCTCAAACCAAGAAGAAACTTGTTGTTTTCCATTGAATCTCCTAGTCTTAGAAACTTGATTCCACAATGTGAGTGCATATCCACAGAAACCATTCACTGCTACATCTATCTTCTTCTTTTCAGTGTAGTATTTTCAGCCAAAAAGACACTCCATCTTCTTTTCCTAGTGTAGGTATTCATATGTATCAATTTTCTCTTAGAAGGATGGAATTGTGAGCTCTTGTTCATATCCAGACATAGAATATTGCTTGTTAACTGATAAATTTCGAGATCCTTGGTTAAAACTTCAAACCCTAACCTCCAAGTTGCTCTGATACCACTTGGTACAGCCCTGGAATGGATGTCTGTCCCTGAATCACTTGAAGGGGGCGTGGGTGGATAATAGGTGATGATGATGTTCTTCTCCTTCAAATTGTGGAATTCTCTAAGGATGCTTTGCTGCTCCTGAGACACAGGATCACCCTGCTTGGTTTCTAGGATGATTCCAACAGAAGATCACTCATCTTGAAAATGGAGGGTGTCCATGACTGAACAAAGAACCAATTCTCCTCAGAGAAACAAAAGTCGTCAGGAAAAAGTTTATTGCTTGATTGATTCTCAAAAAACGTGGCTACAACTTGTTTTAAGCAGAAAACAGAAACCTAAACCAAAACCAAGTTGGTTTGGTGAAAACCAGTTGCTAATTGGTTTATAAGAACCAAATATAATTCTAATTGGTGAATGTTTAAATAGAAACTTAGATACAATTTTAGAATAACGTTCTAATGCCTTAATATAAGAATTCAACCAAGACTTGTTGATCAGCTTCTCATTAGGACACTAAGTCCTCTCTGACATCTGTCTCCAATTTGGTGCATCCCACTCTCAGCCCATCAGGTCAGCAAGCTCCTCAAGTAGGTTTTGTTGATGCAAAGCTTCTCCATCGTCCAACCATCTGCATCCAGCTTGTCCTGAACTGATCCAAACAAAAACTCAAGATTTGTTTGCTCATACTTGAAGTTAAAATCATTCTGATTGCAAGTTGATTGTCCATGCTGATCGAAGGTCATTCCCTTACTATCAAAGCCTGCTTCAAGCTCTTATCCTTCTCTCTGTCCAATACTTCATAGATTATTCCATTGAGACCTTGAAACTGAGATATTCCATTCATCAAACTCATTACCTTGACGTTCAGGCTAATCAAGATCGCACCAAAGAAGGTGTATGGAAACATTTCAACTTGAGCAGAGTGTTTGAGGTGAAGAGAGCAATCAATGGGCTGGTGCAAGAAGACATAGAGTTCACTAAGCACCTTGGGAGGTTCCGAGCACTATGGTCAGAACTCATGATGATGAGGCCAAGCACAATTGATGCTGATGAGCTGATTGAAAAGCGTGAGCAAGATAAGGTCTTTAACTCCTACTTACCCTAAATCCGGCTTACAACAGCCTCATGAAGCACATCTTGAGAGCTGAGAAATTTCCATCTCTAGAGGATGTTTGTGCTCAGATACAGAAGGAACAAGGTTCTATTAGTCTATTTGGAGGTAAAGGAGAGCTCTCCTTGGCAAACCAAGCTGCGCAAACTGATCAAACTGAGACTCCACTGGCTAATAAGGTGGGTTACAACAAGTATGAAGAGAGGAGGTTCAATGGAAACTGTGATCACTGCAAGAAGCATAGCTACAAGAAGAGTCATTGCTGGATCCTTCACCCATATCTCAAGCCGGCTAAGTTCATGAAGGCGAGAAAGGCTAGAGCTCACATATCTGAAGGTTCAAATGGTGCTGGTACAATCAAGGCAAATAATGGTGATAAGAGGGAGACAAGTGATGGAAAGTCTCTGGTCGCCTACACTGGAAGCACTAGCAGGAGCAATGATCAGGACTACATAAGGAGGTCTGACATTGAAGCTCTCATAAAAATGCTCAAGGAGAATAGTAACACCTTTGGTAACCTTAATGGGTATTCTCTTTGTGCTTCCATGATATTTAGTAGTCTAGGAGATATGAATGAAGTTGTTAGGACTGATAGAACTGGTAAGATGATAGAGAATGGAAGTATAAGTGATAAATTAAGTCTTACTTGCTCTACTCCTTGCATTTCTTGTTATACTGCCAGTAGCATATTGAAACCATTGATAGTAGATTCTGGTGCATCTCATCACATGATAAGTGACACTCATTTGATTATCGAACCGGCTAATGGTCATGTTATGATTGCTTATGGCGATAAGGTACCTATTAGACGAGTAGGTAATCTAAAATTGTTTAGTAAGAACTCTAGAGCTTTCTACATGCCTGAATTCACATCAAACCTTCTGTCTATTAAGAAATGCACTACTGATTTAAATTGTAAAGTCATATTCATTCTAGTGATGTGAAGTTTCATGATATTGAGAGCAACCAGTTGATTGGAAAAGGAGTTACCAAGGGCGAGTTATATTTGCTTTAAGAGCTTGCTCCTGTTTCCGATTTTAGTTGTTCATTTACTTCTGCTTCTACTTTGAATAAGAATGCTTTGTGGCATGCTAGACTAGGACATCTTCATATTAGAGCTTTAAACTTGATGTTACCAGGTGTTGTTTTTGAAAATGATTAGTGTGATGCTTGCATTTTAGGAAAGCATTGTAAGACTGTCTTTCCAAGATCATCTATTGTTTATGAGAATTGCTTTGACTTGATTCATTCTGATGTTTGGACTGCACCTTGCATATCTAGAGAGAATCATAAGTATTTTGTAACATTCATTGATGAAAAATCCAAATACATCTGGTTAATACTCATACCTTCAAAAGATAGGGTCCTTGATGCATTCAAAAATTTCACTCTTATGTGACTTACCATTATCATGCCAAGTTTAAAATTTTTAGATCAGAAAATGGAGGGAATACACAAGCCTTGCATTTAAGGATCACTTAACTCAACATGGGATTCTACATCAAACCAGTTGTTCATACACACCTCAGCAGAATGGTGTTGCTGAGAGAAATAATCGCCACCTTATGAAGGTAGCAAGGTCAATGATGTTTTAAGCCAATGTACCGAAGAGGTTCTTGAGTGATGCGGTGGCCACAGCTTGTTACCTGATCAATCGCACACCCACCAAGGTCTTGTAAGATCAAGCTCCATTTGAAGTTCTAAACAAATACAAGCCCTTGGTTTACTACCTAAGGGTGTTCGGGTGCTTGTGCTATGTGATGATTCCCGGAGAGATGAGAAACAAGTTGGAGGCTAAGAGTACAAAGGCAATTTTCATGGCTATTCTACCCCTCAGAAGGGGTACAAGTGCTATGATCCTGTTGCAAGAAGGGTTCTGGTGTCAAGAGATGTGAATTTTATACAAGCAAGGGGGTACTACGAGGAGAAGAATCAAGATGAGTTGAACGACCTTACCTCGAATTAGGCAGTAACTCTAAGAGTCATTCTGGAAGGTCTTGGTATTAGATTCACCAAGAACCCGAATGGAAATGGTACTACAGGAACAAATGAAGCAAACCAATCTCCCCAACTTGGTCATGAGGGGGGAAATACTGAAAACCAGGAAGGTGAAAGCTTAAATGGTGAGGAAGAATTTTATCCTGGTCGAGAAGAGTTTGAATTTCCCGAAGAAGATGGAAGTTCAGATTCTCATGATCAAGGTGGTGAACCACAAGAAGACCGAAGAGGTTTCGGATATCTAGAGGAAGAAGAGTCTGGAGATAGTGTGGTGGAACAACAACAACCATTGAGGAGAAGTTCAAGAATAAGATAACCACTATCAGACTGGGTTCATACAAGGGTATACTACAATGCTCAAGTAGTAGAACACCCATCTTAGGTTGTGTGCTCGTTCACAAAATATCCAGAGGAACACTGTGCTTTTATGGTGAGCTTGGACGAGAGTTATATACCAAGATCCTATGAGGAGGCTATGAAAGACAAGGAATGGAAGGAATCTGTTGAAGCTGAGGCAAATCCAATGATCAAGAATGACACTTGGTATGAAAGTGAGTTGCCAAGAGGGAGGAAAGCAGTTACCAGTAGATGGATATTCACAAACAATTATTAGGCTAATGGGAAGATTGATAGGAGGAAGACCAGACTGGTTTCAAGAGGCTTCCCCCAAACGTATGGAGAGGATTATGTTGACACCTTTGCACCAGTTACAAAGCTTCGTACCATAGAATCATCCTGTCTCTTGCAGTTAACCTTGAGTGGGGATTTCGGTAAATGGATGTGAAGAATGCATTCCAACAAGGGGAACTTGAAGATGAAGTCTATATGCATCCTCCACCGGGCCTAGAACACTTAGTGAAGAAAGTAAATGTGTTAAGGCTCAAAAAGGAAATATATGGTCTAAAGCAGTCCCCAAGAGCATGGTACGACAAGTTGAGCACCACTCTAAATGGCAAAGGATTCAAAAAGTCTGAACTGAATTACACCCTATTTACCCTCTCGACCACCTCAGATATAGTAGTCCTTCTTGTGTATGTTGATGATATCTTCATCACATGGAGTGACAAGGCTGGATTCCAATCCACTAAGGACTTCCTTAACTCTGTCTTTGAAATTAAATTTTTTGGGAGAGATGAAATACTTCCTTGGTATTGAGATATGTAGATCCAAGGAAGGATTATTTCTGTCCTAAAGAAAGTATACACTTGATCTTTTAAAAGATGCAGGTAATTATGGAGGGAATATAGCCATGATGACATTAGAGCATGGTATAAGGTTCCACGTGAGTGGGAGATTGAATACAGCAAGCCATTCCTTGATCTTAAGCTCTATAGGAAGCTTGTTGGTAATTTAATCTACTTAACTATCGAACGTCCTGATATTTGCTTTGCTGTGAACCAAGTGAGCAAAATATGAAAGTGCCAAAGGAGCATCATTGGCACATGTTTGAGAGGATCTTGATGTATCTCAATGGGTCACCAAACCTTGGAGTCTGGATGCGATGCAATGGGAGTACAGAAGTTGTAGACTATTGTGATGCCGATTGGGCATGGGATAGGATGGAAATAAAATCGACCACTGGTTGTTGCCCCTTAATTGGTGGGAACTTGGTTACATGGAAGAGCAAGAAGCAGAAGGTGGTCTCATGTTCGAGTGTAGAAGCTCAGTATAAAGCAATACTGAAGCTTACAAACGAGTTGATGTGGATCAGAGGCATACGGAAACATGTGGAGATAGATCAGTCTACACCAATGACCATGCATTCTGAAAATCAAGCAGCAATCCATATTGCATCCAACTCAGTGTTTCATAAAAGAACCAAGCACATTGAAGTCAATTGCCACAAGGTGAGATAGATGATTGGGTTAGGAGTGATCTTGCCATGCTACACAAGGAGTGATGATCAGTTGGCAGATGTGTTCACTAAGGCAGGTAGACAAAAGACAATGGAGTCCATTCATGTTCGTTAGGGGCTCATTGATCTAGCCCAACTTAGCTAATCCCCTGCTATGGGGTCTTTACTCTTTTTCCCTCATCAAGGTTTTATCCGAAATGGGTTTTCCTTGGTGGGGTTTTTAATGAGGAAGACCTCATAGCCTTCTAAGATCGACGTGTTCCACATGGTCAAGCTTGAGGGAGAGTGCTAAGTTGAGGTTCATATTTGGGTTAAGAGAAAGGAGGAAGAGAGGAGAAGGTTTTGGGTCGACCATGTCCGTACAGTCTGTACAGGCCGTACAAGCCATACGATCCGTACAAGACTGTATCGACCAAAACACTCGACCATGGAAAAATAACTATCCGGGTAAAACCAAAGTTACCCTACCACTTACCTTAGGAGTTACCCTTATCCATCCGTTGGAAAGGAAGGATAAGGTCCGCGTGGACAAGCTGACAGGAGATGGGAAGGATCAACATCTTGTGAAAGATGCTGATACCATTTACACGGCCAGTATTGCCCAATTTGAATGAGGCGCTCCTTTACTCGACCACAGCTACATGTTTGTCTTTCTTTAGTCTCTGGAAACCCTATCATGACTCTCTGTATACTTGTATCGAGTATCAATGAGAAAGGCAGATAGTTCTCTCTATTTTCAGTCTTGAAAAAGTCTTCATCAATCTTCCTTATCCATAGTCTCAAATCGATTATAATCTATTCTAATTTCTTCTAAATCTCTTTCTGTTTACCTTTCTATGAAGATATCAAAAGATCTTATTCCCGGCCACAAGAATTCAAGTAAGGCTTGCCTCAACCATTGACTCCACATTCTTGTTGAAAAAGCTTATCCACAACCCTATCTTGTATTCATTGTAAAGATTTACTCATCCTCTATATATTTGTAAACCTTGTTCATCATTAATCAATCAAAAACTTTCAGTCTCTCTCTATAGTCTCTTTTTCTCTAGTGTCTCAATGGTTCTTAGTCTATCTCGTAAAGTCTCATCCATTTCTGTCTAAACCTCTTTCTTAGTCTGTATTTTCTTCTCTTTTCACCCAGATTTTCTCAAGATTTCACTTTCAGTTCCACTCCTGTTTTAGCTTCTAATGTATTATGGCATGCTAGATTAGGTCATCCTCACTCTAATGCTTTAAGTTTAATGTTGCCTAATCTTTCCCTTAAAACTAATAGATATGAAGCTTGTATTCTTGGCAAACATTGCAAGTCTGTTTTTACTAAACCAACCTCTATCTATGATCACTGCTTTGATTTAGTTCATCTGATGTGTGGACAACACCTTGTGTCTCTAGGGAAAACCACAAGTATTTTGTTACCTTTATAGATGAGAAATAAAAATATACTTGGCTGACCTTAATACAAGCGAAAGATTGGGTTTTAGAAGCTTTTATGAACTTTAAAACATATGTAACTAATCACTTCAATGCCAAGATTAAAATTTTTAGGTCAGACAATGGTGGGGAGTACACAAGCCATGCTTTCAAAAATCATCTATCCAAGCATGGGATCATTTATCAAACAAACTGCCCATACACACCACAACAAAATTGAGTGGCTGAGAGAAAGAATCAACATCTTATGGAGGTTTCCAGAAGCATGATGTTCCACACAAATGTTCCAAAGAGGTTTTGGGGTGATGATATGGTTTCAGCATGCTATCTGATCAATAAAATACCTACAAAAGTTCTCCATGATGCCTCAACTTATGAGGTACTAAAAAAAACTCGACCATATATTGATCACTTGCATTTCTTTGGGTGTCTTTGCTTTGTCTTGATTCTAGGAGAACAAAGAAATAAACTTGAACCCAAGAGTGTCAAAGCAATATTCATTGGGTATTCATGTTAAACCTGAAGAGAGAAATGGACCACTGAAGGCCATGTGCAAAGTTAGGGCCAAAACCCATTAAATTTCTTATCAAGGACTAAAGAGGGTCCAGAAGCTTATGCTGAGCAAGAACAAGGTTCAAGAAGGGCTAATAATCAAGAAGGAAGTGTTTGGGAAGATTTGGGAGCCATTGGACGAAATGTGCAAAATTACGGTCGACCGTACGGACGGCCTTACGGAGGTACGGACATGGTCAACCCAAACAACTTCGTGGTTTGACTTTTGAGTGAGTTTGGGCGATGTGAAAAATACGGGTTGAGGTGTACAGACGGGCGGTCCCGTACACTGTCCGTACGGTCGAGAAACTGTGCAGTTTTGAGATTGACTTTGGTTTAATCAATTTAAACTGAACCAAAATATTTCTCGTGTAACCAGTTGAAGATAATGAGGCAAGTGGAGGTTTGGGTCGAAATAGATAAGAAGAATATGCTGATTTAGATGCTTATCGAGACTGGAAAAGGCAAGGGATGAATCTGGACTGATTATTGGAAAGGTGCATAGGCATTGGTGGCCAATTCTTGGCGAAGCTCTCCTTAGGCGCGCACAGGATGTCTCCAGCCTGTATGAAGACTATCTGACTTCATCCAAACCGTCCATCCTCTCAAGCTTTATCAGCCCTTAGATATAGGTTAATGTTTGCTTCTTGTATTGCCTATAAAAGGCCTCTTATGTCGGGTGTAAACTTTAAGTGAGAGAGTGGGGTTTACCCTCCTCCTTCCTAATTTTTTCTGGGTTCAAAATCTATGTTCTTAAGTCTCTTAGTCTCTGGTTTACAAGTCTCACTAATCTCTATTAAATCTTCCTATTCTCTTAGTCTCATCCGTAATCTTCTTTATCAATACTCTCTTCTTCACTCTCTTTGAAACAAAACCACTCCAAACCTATTGAGGTTGAATCTCCTCACACACACACGGCCTGGACTCTGATAATCTCACAATTCAGCCAACCAAAAAGGATACAAGTGCTATGTACCAGAGTCTAGGAGGGTAATGGTCTCAAGGGATGTTAAGTTTGTGGAGTCAATGGGGTATTATGATGAGAAAAGTGGGATAATCTTAAGGATCTTTCTCACGCCCCATCAGTCAGAGCAACTAACCTGAGAATAATCCTGGAAATTCTTAGTATTAACCAGCCTAAGGCAAGGGAGGAGCCAAGATAAAACCCTACTCAAGCAGCTGATTCAGTTCAAGATGGCATCCATGTTGATCATGAGGGGGGCAACCAACCAGAACAAGAAGAAACGATGCAAAATGAAGAATCTGTAAGTAATGATCAACCTGATCGAGAAGAAGTCCAAGAACAACCAGAAGAAGTGCAAGTGAACCATGAGAAGAAGCACTAGGATTAGGCATGATCCAGAAACCTGGAAAATAAAAGGGTGTACTTCAATGCCAATGCAGTAGCTCATCCCACTCAGGCAGTTTCTTCCTTGGCCCAATATCCAGAAGAGCATCAATTCTTCATGAGTAATGTAGATCAAGAGTACCTCCCAAGGACTTATGAAGAGGCAATGGAAGATGATGAATGGAGAGCATCAGTTGAGGATGAGATCAATGCCATGATCAAGAATGATACCTGGTTTGAAATGAGCTCCACAGAGGCAAGAAAGCTGTAATAAGTCGCATACTCTACACCATCAAGTATGTAGCTAAAGTACGTTCTTGGAATACAAGTATGCCAATATAAAGAGGGGCTCTTCTTATTTCAAAGAAAGTGCACACTTGATCTCTTGAATGGAGCAGTTATGTGTTAAAAAGAGAGATTTAGAGAGATTTTATTGCTGGAGAATGAAGAACATGAAGAACAAGAGAGAGAGAGAGATTTAAAAATTAAGAACGAGAGAATGGTTTCCTTAATTCATTTCAGTTCTTGATACAAGCTATTAATAAACAACAATTTGACATATAAAATGAAAAATTAAGGCTGTCCAGAACAGACAAGAACAGACAAAAATTAAGGCGAGGTCATCACCTAAGTCTTGAGGAGACCGGTGACCTGAAGGAATTGGAGCTGAAGGCAATGGTAAATTTGTTGGATTAAGCGAAGCTGTTGGAAGTGGTGTGTTCCCTGTTTGAAACTCATAGAGGCTCTCTTTCAAGCTTGGACCTATACTCAGCCAAGCCTGAGGTGGGGATTCAAGTGAGCTACTAGAAGATCCTCTAAGCTCAATGACCTGTGATCCTCAAGCCATTTCAAGCCAAGAAGTGATGATATCCCCCTTTTCTCAAAAGAGTCCCAATGACCCTTTTTCTTCTGGATCTGTGCGCAAACTTCTTCTAAAGTGTGTAACTTCTCAAACCTCAAGATGTGTTTCTCCAAGTCATTGTAGATGGAGTTAAGGGTAAGCAACAAGACAAAGACTTTATCTTGCTCACGCCTTTAATTCAGCTCATCTGGATCAGTTTTACTCGGCCTCAGCATGTCAAGCTCCGACCACAAAGCTCTAAATTTTCCAAGATGCTTGGTGAACTCCATATCTTCTTGTGCTAAGATGTTGATAGCTCGCTTGATCTAAAACACACAAGTAAGGTTTGAGATGTTCCCATACACCTTCTGGAGTGTATCCATAGGTCCCTTGCCTTCTCACAGTAGGTGTATGCCTCTAAGATCGACAAATTTAGAGAGCTTTGAAAGATAGACATCACCAGGTTGTCTATCTGGATCCACATCACTTCATCACACACGACAATCTCCATGTCGCCTTCATGAGTAATGAGTTTTGGAGCTTCATTCTCGAGGATGAGGTTCCATAAACCCTTACTCCCCTTTGCTTTCTTCACTACACGAGACCATAGGAGGTAGTTTCCTCCCTTGAGAGTCAGTGGAATCACCGTAGTCTTTGTACCCTCCATCTTGAATCTTCACGGATGAAAAGGTGTTCTTGAGTGTTCTTGAGTAAGAGACGAAATCAAAACCCAGATTCAAGTGAACCTGGCTCTGATACCACGAAAACTAAAGAGAAATCTGAGTTTATACGAGTAATAGAGAATTTAAGAGAGACAAGAAGAGATTTGGATAGTATCCGAGACTAAAGGTTGAGACTTTCTAAGAAACAATTTCTGGAAACGAAGAACACTTGGGAGAAAAGAAAGAGACTCGAATAATTGGTTGTTTATTCATTTGTGAATAAGTTAAAATATATAGAGAAGGAAGATTAATGTCTAATCCTATCTGTAAACGGTCACAAAGGAAAAGAAGATTAATGGGTGAACATGGATACACCAAGGAGAGAGCGTGCCTAGTTTTGACTACTTGGTTGAGGTTGCTTGATGCCATTGGTATCTTGAGCAGATGCCTTCTCCTTTCCAGCACGAGCCAGGCTGTCAAGGAAGAGCTTACCTTATCCATAAGGTTCGCTTATCTTAGGCGCGGAGTAGAAAGGTAAACGGATCAAGTTAACTCCTCCCAGTGAATTTGTTTTACCTTTGGTCGACCTTTTCACTTTTGGTCGACACAAAGTTGTACGGCATTGTATGAACCACTTGTACGGTCTTGTGCGGACACCTTCATTTCTTCTTCCCCTGATTACACAAGCCTTTTCTAATATTTGTATCCTCATTTCTTATTCGGTTCAGTAAAGGAAGCCTCATCATCCTTGCGTGAAGAAACCACCCAACAAGCAAGACCAAATCGCCTTGTTTCCATCTCATCCATAACAAACCATTAAACTTCAAGTGATCCGGACGTGTACACCTTTCCAAGGTCTTATCACAGTGGAACTTTGTATCTATCCTCCAGAGGTGTCTTGGCTGTCTTTCCTCCTTGTATACATTCATCCTTCAAAAGAACAAGTGTACACTTTCTTTGGGACAGAAATAAACCTTCTTTGGATCTGCATATCTGTATTCCAAGGAAGTATTTCATATCTCCCAAGTCTTTGATTTCAAAAACAGACTTTAGATAGTCTTTGGTAGCTTGTATACCTTCTTTTTCACTTCCATTTGTGATGATATCATCGACATACACCTGATGGTGTAATGAGGGTGAAGATAGTGTGGTTGAGTTCGGATCTGCTGAAGCCTCTCCCATTCAAAGTGGTGCTCAGTTTGTTGTACCATGCCCTTGGCAACTACTTAAGACCATAGATAGCTTTCTTCAACCTCAGAACATTCCCTTCCTTTACCAAGTGTTCTAACCCAGGAGGAGGATACATGTATACCTCATCTTAAGGTCTCTTTGAAGAAATGCATTCTTCACATCCATCTGCCAAAGCCCCCACTTAAGATTCACTGCAACCGACAACACTATTTTGATGGTTTGAAGCTTTGCAACAAGAGCAAACGTGTCTAGAGAGTCTTCACCATACGTTTGAGTGAATCCTCTTGCCACTAATCTGGTCTTCTTCCTGTCAATCTTCCCATTTGCAAGATACTTGATTGTAAAGATCCACAGTTACGGCCCTGAATTGGCTGTGCTTCTTGGATCACTTGAAGGGAATTAAATAGGGCCGTCCTTGGAGGCTACTAGCACTTAGATCAGATGATGGACTTCTCTCATCTGCTATGGGGTTGCTTCAGAAATGCATTGCTAGTCAAATACACATGATTACCATGTGTTGTCTACGATGGTTTCACAAAGGAATTCCTTCCCTTAAGTGAAGATCAATGTTCTTTTAGCTGAACAGAGAAAGAAGATAACGAGACAAGCAGTTTGCTGAAAGTTCTGTGTATTAAATCAGTAAAACAAGTCTCAGCGGCGCCTAATAAATAAGAAAACGTCTAAGCTAACCTAATCATAAACCAGAATGGTTTAGTTTAATTCCAATCCTAATCCTAATCGAATTTTGTTTAATGGTTTGTTCTAGTCCTAATCCTAATCGAATTTTGTTTAATGGTTTGTTCTAGTCCTAATCCTAATTGAATTGGGTTTACTGGTTTGTCCTAATATGTTTTGCTCTTGGTTTGCAACAATCAATTACATGAAAAAAAATTAAACCAACAAACTGGCTCTTCATGAGTTTCTTCTTCTTCTTTGTCATACACGAGATGTATCAAGTGTTGGAGGGCTTCCTCTTGTGCTTTGGCTCTGGATCTGGTCGTTGGCCCATTCTCAAAGACTAATGGGTCTTCGTTTTGAAAACTTGACTCCTTTTGGGCCTCATCCAGCTCGTCCTCTTCTCCTGATCCATCTGAGTCACCTTCATCCAGAAGCTCTGGTCTAGTCTGGGCCGCACCATCCCCTCCTCCTTTAAAAGGATTTAACGTCAAATCCAATTCATCTTCAACAAAAGGGATCAAGTCAGAAACATTAAAGGTGTAACTAATGGTATACTTACCTTGGAGATCAATCTGATAGGCATTGTTGTTGATTCTCCTTAGCAGTTTGAATGGTCCATCTCTTCTTGGCATCAGCCTGGATTTTCTTTCATTAGGAAACCTGTCCTTTCACAAGTGAATCCACACAAGATCTCCTGGTTCTGGCACCAATTCTTTCCTGCCTTTGTTCTTCTTTCTGGTATACATCTCCATTCTATCTTCTATGTTCTTTCGAACCTGTTCATGCAAATCTTTCACAAACTCGGCCTTCTTCTGACCATCAAGGTTAGTTTGTTCTTTGAAAGGTAAAGCAAGCAAATTTAATAGAGAAAGTGGACTGAATACATAGACAACTTGAAAAGGAGTAAGTTTTGTTGCCGAGTGCATTGATCTATTATATGCAAATTCTACATTAGGCAAACAATCTTCCCAAGTGTTGATATTCTTTTTGATGATAGCACGCAAGAGAGTAGACAAAGTCCTATTGACAGTCTCAGTTTGTCCATCAGTTTGTGGATGACATATAGTGGAAAAATAGCAACCTAGTTCCTAGTTTCACCCACAAGGTTGTCCAGAAGTAGCTAAGGATATTAGATTTTGATATAAGACTCAGAGGAGTCTCTGGAACGGTGGTGAAGATGGATCCTCAAGCTGGATTTCACTCACTCTCTTGAGAACAAAGGATGGTCGAATGATGGACACATAACCGGGTAAAGGATCAAGTGTGGATGGGATCTAACAAGCTGGCTTTCATGCTCTCTCTTGTTGGATCAGTTGATGATATAGATGATGGAACGAAGAACACCACAACGATGATGATGGATCCATGATACAGGTCAAGACTCTGCTGACTTGACTCACACAAGAAAGAAGAAGTCGGTTGCGTCTTGCTTAGGGGGCAAACTTACTCGTATATTGATCTAGGTAAAATTGTAGTGTGTTACAATGGCTGTGTGTGTTACTTTATTAATAGTCCTTCAGCCTAATGGTGGACTCAAGAAAAGGAAAGACGCAAAAATAAAAGAAAATATGGCCTAAGCTAAGTATTGGCTCGAACCCTGGTTGTTTCTGGGATCGGCGAGTTCTAGGAACCACTAGACTGAACCATATAACCTGCACCAGATGTAAATAAAGTAAAGACTTTCCTCGGTTCAATGTTGGCCTTCTTTGCTAAGTAGTTGATCTTTAGAGCATCTGGACCTATCTTGATGGGACTCTTGACTTGGTCTTCTACTCCTCGTTCTTCAATGCTTAAGTCTTCAAAGTATTCATCTTCACTCTGGTGGGCTTCATCATAAATGGGTTCTCCTTCCACGTCCATTCCTGCCACATAACCTTCTTTGTCAGTTCCAACCAAATAAGCCTCCTTACCTGAAGTGATATTGAGTTGCGTAAAGGAATTGCTCAAGTCATCACATGGTTCGTTGATATGCTCTACTTTGGTGGGTTGAGCTATTGTCATGTCTGGTAGTTCTTCCATGTTGTCTAGGACAACTTGGATGGCCAGTAAGAATCCATCTTTAAATCTCCTAGCCTTGGAACGCGTCATAGGACCTTATGTCACTTTAGAAATGGTTATGGGAACTTGGTTCTGGTCCCTGAACTCATCATTCCCTCCATGACCTCATCATTCCCTCCATGACCTCATCATTCCATCCCCATTCAGAAGGTTTTGACCTCAAAACTGGTTCATCTACAAGATAAGGAGACAAGTCAGCAACATTGAAAGTATGAGAAATGTTAAACTACTCTGGAAATTCTAAGCGGTATGCATTATCATTGATCTTTTCCAAAACTCGGAATCGACCATCTCCTCTAGGTGCTAGTATAGGACTCCTTTTCTGTGGGACCTCTCGGTTCTCATGTGGATCCAAACCCATTCTCTTAGCTCAAAGGTCATTTCCTTGCAAACATCTGAATGTATTAAATTAAAGAAATGATCATAGATAGTAGTGGAATTATGAAACACAGTCTTACAATGCTTGCCTAAAATACAAGCTTCACAATCATTATTTTCAAAAATAACACCTGGAACCATTAAGTTTAAAGCTCTAACATGAGGATGTTCTACTGTAGCATGCCACAAAGCATTCTTATTTAAAGTAGAAGCAGGAACATAACTAAAAGAACAACTATGACTAGGTAGAGAAGTAAGCTCTTCAAGTAAGTAATGTTCTCCATTTGTAACTCTTTGCCCAATCACTCTCAATATCCTGAAACTTCACATCATTAGGACTGAAGATAACATTGCATTTCAAATCATTGGTACACTTCTCAACAGATAACAAGTTTGATGTAAACTCATGCATATAAAAAGCTCTAGATTCTTTATCAAACATTTTTAACTTGCCTATACCACTTATTGGAATCCTATCACCATTAGCACTCATAACATGTCCATGCGCAGGTTTTGTCTTTAATAAGACTAGTATCATTAATCATATGATGTGATGCACCTGAATCAACTATCAATGGCTTAGCCATGCTACAAGCACTGTGAGATAGACCATCAATCCTAGAGTGAGAATATGCATCAAACCTTAGATGCACCAAATGAATACCCCCAAAGGTTACCAAAGATGTTACTGTTGTCTTTGAGCATCTTGATGAGAGCTTCCATTTCTGATCGGCGGATGAACTAATGCTCATCTGAGTGGTTGGTTTGTTGAGCAGTGTATGTCACTAATGCCTTGTTCTCACCACCTTCACGTCCTTCATTCTCATGTGCCCGGTTTGAGAGTCAAGCTCCAATCACCCCATGCTGATCACTTCCTCCATAGCTCACATTCGGCCTTGCATCCCTCTCCTTCATGAACTTGGTTTGTTTGAGATTTGAGTGAAGGATCCAGCACTGGTGCTTCTTGTGACCTTGTCTCTTGCAATGATCACAGTTCTCATTAAACCTCCTATCTTCATACTTGTTCATCTTGTTGGCTTGAGGCACCTCGGCTTGATTAGATAAGGTAAGCTCCTCCTTTCCTCCAAACAGCCCCAATGACCCTTGTTCCTTCGGATCTGTGCGGAGACTTCTTCCAAGGTGGGTAGCTTCTCAGCTTGCAAGATGTGTTTCACCAGGTCATTGTAGGTAGAGTTAAGGGTGAGCAACAAGCCAAAGACTTTATCTTGCTCACGCCTTTCATTGAGCTCATCTGGATCTGTTGTACTCTGCCTCGGCATCTCAAGCTCCGACCACAAAGCTCTAAACTTTCCAAGGTTCTTGGTGAACTCCATATCTTCTTGTGCTAGACTGTTGATAGCTCGCTTGATCTCAAACACACGAGTAAGGTTTGAGATGTTCCCATACATCTTATGGAGTGTATCCTTCAGGTCCTTTGCCTTCTCACAGTAGCTGTATGCCTCTAAGATCAACGGATCTAGAGAGCGACATTACCAGGTTGTCTTATTGAAGCCACTTCACTTCATCACATACGACAATCTCCTTGTTGCCTTCATGAGTATGAGTTTTGGAGCTTCAACTCCCCACTTCTGTCTTCACTACACGAGACCATAGGAGGTAGTTTCCTCCCTTGAGAGTCACTGGAATCACCGTAGTCATTGTGCCCTCCATCTTGAATCTTCACAGATGAAAAAGGTGTTCTTGAGTGTTCTTCGTTAAGAGGACAAATCAAAACCCAGATTCAAGTAAACCTGACTCTGATACCATGAAATCTAAAGAGAAATCTGAGTTTATATGAGTAATAGAGACTTTGAGAGAGACTAGAAGAGATTTGGAAGATATTCAAGACTAAAGGTCGAGCCTTCTCTAAGAAACCATTTCTGGATTTTCAAGAACACTAGAGAGAAAAGAAAGAGACTCGAATACTTGCTTGATTGATTAATGAGTGAGGTTACAAATATATGGAAGAGGTTATGGCTATGCTTAAAGGATACAAGATAAGGTTTCAACACTAAGCATGTGGAGTCAAGGTCTTTGGCGCACCTAATTCGAAATACATGGACCAGAAGCTTCATACGTGTGATTCCTTTAGCATCTTAACAGATGCGCTTGGAGAGCCTGTCAATCCGCGGACTAACCTTATCCTTAAGGTTCAGTGCATCTAGACAGAAGGGAAGAGTCGAGGAAGAGCTTATATGGGGAAAGGTAACTTCTCTTGTTTTGCCCGGATTAACTTTGGTCAACCCAAATTTACTTTGGTCGACCTAAGACTTGTACGGCCAACTTGTACAACCAACTTGTACGGCCTAGTACGGACTTGTACAGATATCATCATTTCACTTCCTCTTCTTTTCCTCAGTATTCTTCAACCTTCATCCATAGTTTATAACCTCCTATCTTATTTGGTTCAACAAGCAATAACATTCTGTTGTGGTGTGTAAGGAGAACTGGTTTGATGTTGTAGTAACCCGCCTGAAGGGATAAAATGGTCGAGATCGACAAAGTTGGAATTTGGAGCCAAGCTTTTGGGAATCAAATTTTGAAGAAGAATGTTGAGTTTTGGTCATATAAAACTTAACATGGTTTAGAGAAAATGGAAGAGTGGTCGAGTATTAACCTGGCGTTGAGTCGCGGGCGATAAAGATCGATCGGGAAAGTTTGAAGTACGAGATGGTCGAAGAATGGATCGTAAGTGAACCATGAGTCAAAATAAGCTGCTCTACCATGTTATACAATGTCTCAGATTGATCAGACAAACGTTTTGGAAGCATAACATTTTTGGAAGCACGACATTTTAGAAGCACGACGTTTCCGAAGCTCGACGTTTCTTAGGCACGAAGTTTTCCGCGAAACTTCGTAATATATTATTTTGGAGAAAGAAAAATAAATCGGAAGCAGGACGGGAATTAAGCAGGACGGGAAGCAAGCACGACGGGAAGTAAGCACGATGGGATTGAAGCACGACGAGAAAACCAAAAATTGGGCAAAAACCCTAATTTCGGTGTTATGGAATTTTTCGGGGAAACCGGAGGCTCGGGAAATATTTTTCATCAAGTTCAGGATTCCTTTGGAGTTCATTAAAAATATTCAGCACATCAGAACGGGAGCGGAAAAAATATTTGGGATTGATCGCGGGTCAAAAATATGCCGGAAAGGTCAAAATCGGGTGAATCGACCGAGAAGCTCGAGGTGGTTCATTGCATGAGGCCAGGACGTGGTGGCAACCATCCAACCATCTGAGTATATTCAGAAGCACGAGGTATCGCTGTGCATGGAAGCCTGAAATGTAGCTTGACACACAAAAGCACGAGGTGGATCGACCAAGCACGAGGTGTCGACGCGCATGTAACCAAAGCATGCAGATCGACATGTGGATGGTGTGGTGTGGACTTGCATGAGTTTCAGACATGCAGCTTGACATCTGGGAGGAGTGTTGGAGCCCTTCATGAGTCCTGGACATGCTGATTGCCATGTGGAGCATGAGGTGCCGCCGCGCATGCGTACGGAGCCATGCGGAGCGACACACGAGCTGCCACCAACCTGAATCTGATTGGTTGCTGCTCACTATAAATAACCCACGACCCCCTCTCATTTCTCCACATCCAGACCTGTCCAAAGCCACTCCAAAAACGTGAGAGAGAAAGAAAATGGTCGAGTTAAGAGTATGGTCGATTCTAAAGACTGATACTCCACCGAGAAGGCAAGTTCTGTCCAATTGACCTTTCTCTACGATTGTGAAGCGGAAGCTCTGTCCAAATCAATCCATCCAAGCCAGTCATATTCTCTGATGACCAATTGGAGGTTCTGTCCATGATCAGGTTAGTTCCACGAGTTAAGATCAGTCTAAGTTATGAAGCCGATGTTCTGCCCGAAAGTCCGAAGAACTGTCCAGAAGCTAAAGAAAGTTCTGTCCGAGTCCAGATCAGTCCAGATCAGTCCAGACCAGTATAAGGGGAAGTTATGTCCAAGTCAATATCAGTCCAGTCCAGTCCATTGAAGACGTTCATCTTGGGTTCTGGCCAAGTCCTCTCCGATCAACCAGCTGCTTATCGGCATAGAACACTGTGAGTTAGCTTGCTTGAATTCCACTTGGAATTTAGGGTAGTTTTGTGAGTTGGTATTGTTTGAATTCCGTTTGGAATTTAGGGTAGATAGGTTAGTGAGTTGGTATTGTTTGCATTCCGTTTGGAATTTAGGATAGATAGGTTAGTGAGTTGACTTGCTTGAATTCCACTTGGAATTTAGGATAGTTTTATTTATGCTTGAGTTCCACTTGGGACTTAGGATAGATCGAGTTGCATATAGAGTAGAATGTTCATGCTATTGCATGATAGAGTCCTTAGGTTTTTTTTTATTTATTAGAACCGGACTCAGTTTAGCACGGGCTAAGCTGAGATGATAAGGAATTAAGACTGAGTTAATAACCTGACTAGGACTAGGACTAGGATGCATCATGTTTGCTATTCTTGTGTGTTGATATAGTTGAGTGCAGGTTCCCGTTATCTTTAAAGATAGTTTCATAGTAGGAGGCCGAACTATCTGGGTAACGGTATGATTGAATTGATTGCTTGTTAGATTATTTAAATGCTTGCTTGTTTAATTAATCTTTTTGATTGAGGTTAGTCAGCTCTTGGTAAGGGAGTGACTAACTGGTTTAGTTGTTTAGTTATGATATTGTTGTTTAGTTTATTATATGCTAGTACTAAGGGTCTTAGGCCATATAGGCTGGACTACTGGTACTATTGGTTAGTGTTATAGAGTCGAGTCTAGTTAGGATCTGGAACTTTAGCCTTAGGTTAGGTTCTTGTTTTTCTTTGTGTTGAGTGTGTGCCGACAGCATGTGCGTAACCCGCCCATGCTAGGCATGTTTAGGGGTGATTAGTGTTTCCTCGACCTCGTATTCAGCGGGTTCAAGGAAACCCCTTATTCGCTGGATCGGGAAGACTCAGAGAGACGGGGTCATGGCCTAGGGCTGAGTGTTACACGACGGTGTAACGTGGCAGTGACCCGATGGACTGTGGGCTGTCGCGCGGTTACCCGATGGACTGTGGGCCGCGGTCGGTTGAAAGTTCCTTCTTCTGGCCTTTGTGGTAGGGAGATAGGATATTGCCGATTGAGAGGAACACGAAGTCACCAGGGCCCAGGTTAGACTGTCGTGTTTAGTAAAGGGTTATGGAACCCTAGAGTAAGTGTAACACCGATATACGGTGTTACGAGTTAGATAGAGTCGTAGTTAGTTAGTATATTATTATTGTTATTGGTGTTTGATTTCCTTGCAGGTTTCTAACACTGAGATCTAATTCCGGGTTAGGTACCGGATTAGGATTGGTGTCTCTTTGGTTAGTGTAGACCCAAAGTTGGCTATTATATTGTTTGGGCGATTGCTCATGAAGGGTGGTGGATATTGAAAGCTATGTGGTATCATTGATTGGTCGATCATGTTCTTGTTTGATTGTTGGTCGACCGGTTAGTGATACTTGTATAGTCTAAGTGTCTAACACTACATGAGTACTGAACTCAGGCATATATATGGTTAACTAGGGATTGCTTGTTGACTTGTTTTCATGCAGGTTCCCGTTACTTAAAGTTAGATCAAGGCAGGTGGCCAAATCTAACTTAGTAACGGTTTGATTATATAGTGAATTCTGTTTGCTTGTTTAGTTTTAGCTTCGATTGCATGCTAGGGCTAGATTGATTGTTATTTTGGGTTGTCTGGGTTAGTTTATAGGTTGCGGGCAGAGGCCGCCAGCTCACTGAGTAACATTAGGTTACTCACCCAACTCCGTTGTCCTTTTTGCAGGTATCTTTAGTAAGGATGATTGGATAGCTTGGTGCTGGACGTTAGGACCGCCGGAGTAGATTTTCATGCCTTTTGTAAATGGTATTTTTATTTGCCTTTAGTTGACTCGATTTGGCATTAGGCCGGACCCTATTTCAGTGTATGAATATTTCATGAATCAATAAAGTAATTGTTTTATATGCGCATCATGAGTACTCTGATATTTGACTAGTCCGGTCTAACACAACGTTAGGTCTTGGTACGGGTTGAAAAGCCTTAGGCCTTGATCTAGCGGAACCGTTAACTCTTGGTACGGGTTGCAAAGCCTTATGCCTTGATTTAGCGGGACGAGTTAGTGGATGAACTGGTCTAGGTTGCGGAGTAAGTTCTATGACTATGACCAGATTGTCCCTAGCCGTCACGTAGCGCTTCCGGACCATGGTGTTGGGTTGGACGGTCAGTCATGTTCTTGTTTGATTGTTGGCTGGCCGGTTGGCTCATCTCTAACCCTGGGTATTGGTTGGTCTATCGGTCATGTTCTTGTTTGATTGTTGGCCGGTGGATCGACTATACGTCTAGGACGGTTCGGGGGTGTTACAGATGTACTATGCCATGCTTTGCCAAATAGTCCCTGAACGCATGACTTGTGTATTCAACTCCATTGTCTGATATTAGTACCTTCAGAGTAGCATTGAAATGATTAATGACATATGCTTGGAAGTTCACAAAAGCATCCAGCACTCTAAACTCTCTCTCTCACCATTCTCTCTATATCTCTAATCTCTCATCCAAATCTTCTCTAAACACTCTTATTATCTTTGTTTCTCTAATCTATACTCACACATCTTTAAAACATTTATGGTATCAGAGCCAGGTTGCTCAAAAGCGTGAGTGATTTTCCACAAATTTGTGTTCTTTCAGCTTAAAGTTTCTGTGTTCTTGAAGCTCATGTGTTCTTGAAGTTTCTTTGTTCTCTTCTTTCTTTTTCTGGGTACTGTTGTTACCTAATGGAAACCAACGACCCAACCATGGAAGTGAAGCACAGATCTATAATTCCAGCCACACTTGAAGGGGAAAATTATTGGTTCCAATGGGTGCTGGTGCATGATAAGATTTTTTCTACTCCTCCTAGATCATTAGATATATCTTCTGGATGTCTATAAACCTCTCCTAGACGCCAATAATAATTTTGACATAATATATGCTTCTGATCTTCCAAATATGGCAAGTCGGGCCATCTTTGACTTGGAAATGGCATATCTTCTAAATCATTATTCCTTTTTATATGAAACCAAATTTGTGTGTGCTCTTGATGAGTGTAGAATCTATGGAAACCGGTTTCATGGATAAATTCCTCATGGTCTGCAAGATATAGCGTTTTGAGTCCACCTATGTCATGGTTGGGTTCTTTAGTTTTCTTTGGTTTCATGTTCTCTACTGACTTTCTCTTGATTTCTTCCTCAGGGTTGATGCTGATTTGATGTCCTCATCATCTTGTCGAATCAATGGAACCATAGTGATGTGCTTTTCCTTGTGAACAAATGAGTGTATGTTTGTGTAGCCATCATGTACTGGCGTCCTTTCATACTGCCATGGTCGGCCAAGCAAGATGTGACTAGCCTCCATAGGCAGAACATCACAAGTGATCTCATCCTGGTATCTCCCAATGGTCAGGGGTATCTTCACTTGTTTAGTCACACAAATTTCACCCTCTTCACTTAGCCACTGGAGTTTGTATGGCTTTGGATGATTGTGGCCAGTAAGGCCTAACTTGTTCACCAGTGTCTAGACAAGCAAGGCACAGTCCAAACATCTGAATGAATAAAATCGAAGTAGTGATCATAGATAGTAGTGAACTTTTGACACACAGTCTTACTATGCTTGCCTAAAATACAAGCTTAAGAATCATTATTTTCAAAAACAATACCTTGAACCATTAATTTTAAAGCTCTAACATAAGTATGTCCTAGTCTAGCATGCCACAAAACATTCTTATTCAAAGTAGAAGCAGGAATAAAAGAAAAAGAACAACTATGAAAGTTCAAGTAAGTAAAGGTCTCCTTTTGTAACTCCTTGCCCAATCAAACGGCTGATCTCAATATCCTGAAACTTCACATCATTAAGACTGAAGATAACATTGCATTAAAAATCATTGGTACACTTCTTAACAGATAACAAGTTTTATGTAAACTCATGCATATAAAAAGCTCTAGATTCCTTATCAAACAGTTTTAACTTGCTTATACCCCTTATTGGAATCCTATCACCATTAGTAATCATAACATGTCCATGCGCAGGTTATCTGTCTTTAATAAGACTAGTATCACTAATAATATGATGTGATGCACCTGAATCAACTATAAATGGTTTAGACATGCTACAAGCACTATGAGATAGACCACCAATCCTAGAGTGAGCATATGCATCATTTTAATAATGAAAACTAGCAAACTTAGATGCTACAAATGAATACCTCAACCAAAGATGTTACCATTGTCTTTCAGCATCTTGATGAGAGCATCCATTTCTGATTGGCGGATGAACTAATGCTCATTTGGGTGGTTGGTTTGTTGAGCAGTGTAAGTCACCAACGCCTTGTTCTCACTACCTTCACGTCCTTCAGTCTCCTGTGCCAAGTTTGAGGGTCCAGCTCCATTCATCCCATGCTGATCACTTCCTCCATACCTCACATTCTCCCTTGCATCCCTGTCTTTCATGAACTTGGTTGGTTTGAGATGTGGGTGAAGAATCCAGCACTGGTGCTTCTTGTGACATTGTCTCTTGCAATGATCACAGTTCCCATTAAACCTCATATCTTCTTACTTGTTCAAATTGTTGGCTTGAGGAACCTCGGCTTGATTAGCTAAGGTAAGCTCCCCCTTTCCTCCAAACAGTCCCAATGACCCTTGTTCTTTTTGGATTCGTGTGCAAATTTCTTCCAAGGTGGGTACCTTCTCAGCTCGCAAGATGTGTTTCACCAGGTCATTGTAGGTAGAGTTAAGGGTGAGCAACAAGCCAAAGAATTTCTCTTGCTCATGCCTTTCGTTGAGCTCATCTTGATCTGTTGTACTCGGCCTCAGCATCTCAAGCTCCGACCACAAAGCTCTAAACTTTCCAAGGTGCTTGGTGAACTCCATACCTTCTTGTGCTACTGTTGATAGCTCGCTTAATCTCAAACACACGAGTAAGGTTTGAGATGTTCCCATACACCTTCTAGATTGTATCCCATAGGTCCTTTGCCTTCTCAGAGTAGTTGTATGCCTCCAAGATCGACGGTTCTAGAGAGCTTTGAAGGATAGACATCACCAGGTTGTCTTCTTGGATCCACTTCACTTCATCACACACAAAAATCTCCTTGTCGCCTTCATAAGTAATGAGTTTTGGAGCTTCATCCTTGAGGATGTGGTTCCATAAACCCTTACTCCCCACTGCTTTCTTCACTACACGAGACCATAGGAGGTAGTTTCCTCCCTTGAGAGCCACTGGAATCACCATAGTCTTTGTACCCTCCATCTTGAATCTTCATAGATGGAAAACGTGTTCTTGAGTGTTCTTTGTTAAGAGAAAAAATCAAAACCCAAATTTAAGTGAACCTTGCTCTGATACCATGAAAACTAAATATAAATCTGAGTTCATACGAGAAATTGAGACTTTGAGAGAGACTAGAAGAGATTTGGATAGAATCCGAGACTAAAGGTTGAGACTTTCTAAGAAACCATTTTTGGGAATGAAGAACACTTGAGAGAAAAGAAAGAGACTTCCAATACTTGCTTGTTTATTCATATGAGTATGAGTTACAATATATAGAGAAGGGAAGGTTAATATCTAATACTATTCGTAAACGGTCACAAAGGGAAAGAAGATTAAGGGGTGAACGTGGATACACCAAGTAGAGAGCGCGCCTAGTCTTCAATACTTGGCTGAGGTTGCTTGATGCCTTTAGCTTCTTGACTAGATGCCTTTTCCTTTACAGCACGAACCAAGATTTCAATGAAGAGCTTACCTTATCCATAAGGTTCGCTGATCTTTATACGCAGAGTAGAAAGGTAAACGGATCAAGTTAACTCCTCTGGGTAAACTGGTTTTACCTTTGGTCGACCTTTTCACTTTTGGTCGACCCAAAGTTGTACGGCTTCGTACGGACAACTTCATTTCTTCTTCCCCTGATTTCACAAGGCTTCTCTAATCTTTGTATCCTCATTTCTTATTCGGTTCAACAGCGATGACACTTGAAGCACTTGACATTTCTGAACCTCGTAGGTGTTGCTGATTCTTTACCTTTGTCTTCACGCATGGAACCTACTGTTTGTGAGAATAGATGGATTTACGTGTGAGGGAGTTGTAGGAACATAGTATGATCAATTAAACTAGAACATGAACTAGAAAAAACCTTGCTAGTAAACTCCTAGAACAGAACACACACAACCAGAAACAATTTAAACAATTGAACAAGCTTCTATTGAAATTTAGTAGGTTAACTTACAACCAAGGAACCTGAGCTAGTTCCTTGAACCTCCAATGCTATTGTTCATCTGAAATTGGAAGGTTTGAGGTGTGGGTGAAGATCCCAACACCTCGTCTTGGTGTGACCATCTCGCTTGCAGTGCTCACATATGACTCCTCTCTTCTCATCCTTCTTGTAACAAGTCTTTGGTGACTGAGGAGTAGCAGCTGCTTGATTGGAAAGAGAAAAGAGGATCCTCTCCCTTGTTTAATTTGTGTACGAGAGGGTGGCTTTATAGCCCAACACAACAATTTGCCCAAGAGAATAAACCAAGACTTTCTTTTGGGAAGCATTAAACAATAGTATAAGGAAGAGGACAAGGGAACTGTTGCTGCAGCTGGCGAGATGGGGACACGTCCCAACAGCTCTTTGGTCAAGTGGACATGTGATCTTCGTTTGAATTCAAACCGAGAGTCTTGGCGCCAACACCTTTTTCTTCTTTCTTGGATGAGATAAGAAGAACCTAGATTATGCACTTTGGTCTTTGTCTTGAATCTTTTGCACATTTTGAAACAAAGATTATCTTCAACCCTTGTTTTGCACATTAATATTTGGGAGTTTTGAGGCTGACCTGAACTTTGCACTTCATTATCTTTCTTGTGCCAATCTTGTGCAAAATAATCTTTTTGTACAAACTTTGCACTTCATTATTTTTGCACAAGCGACCTTCACTCTCAACTGGTGCTTCTTCCTTCTTCATTCCAACACTCCCCCTCAAGATTGAACATAGGAAATCCTTGGAAAAGATTGGATCCTTGAAGAAGCTCCCTCATTAAAAACCTTAGCCAGAAAACCCATTTGGGACAAAACCAGCTAAGGAAAAGAGTAGAGTTCTTCAAAGCCTAGGGATTAGCCAGTGAGCCTAAGGAACATCAGATAACTCATGGTGGAGTCCTTAGGCTCTGGATCATGGCCTAACTTGTGGTGCAAGCATGAAATCCATCGCTTGCACACACCAACACCATGGACTCTTCTTAGACCCTGGTTTGTGTCTCCCCCTCTCTTCTGACCATCTTGAAAGGTAAGGAAGGACCAGTTCTTTGCACATTGAGTCTAAAGTAAGGTACCTGATACATTATCCCATATGTGCATCAGTTCTTAAGGTTATGCACTGATTATATCATGCTCAATAACAATTTAAGTATAATAACAATGATTAATGTATTGCAAAGAGATTAAGGTGCTTCCCTTTAATTAAGTATAGTGGGGAGTGAACTCCACTTGAATTTCCACTTGGTGTGACTGTACTCGGATCATGGAAGCTTCATCAACACAAGTTTGGAACTGAGAATAGGAACGACCAAGCTTGCATGGTTGTAATGGGTTCTAGATGGTTTCGTTGATTCGATTGGAAAATAGTGTTGCAAGAGTGAACTCCACCACTTGCATACTCCACTTTTGATCTGACGTGAGGCAATGAACGACTTGGACCTTCAGAAATGCTCACTATTACCCCTCTTAAAGCTTGATCCATAGAGTATAGGTGAAGGACCAAGCTTGGAAGTGAGCAATACTGAAGTTGAACCAGGAGCACAACAGTACTAACACCTACACTTAAGCCAACTTATTCACCCTTGGTCTCTGCTCCACTGCCTTAACTACCAGTCTTCCTTGCTTGTCTCTTGAACCAGGAGCGCAACAACCAAACAGCATGCGCTTAAGTCAACTGGTTCTCCAAACAAGATATCTCTCCACGGTCAGGAATATACATCATGTGTAGGCTATGGATCAACCAGGAAAATACATCATGTGTAGGCTCTGAACAGCATGGGCAAAGCCTTCTTATTTTTCTTGGTTTGATGATGGACAGAGGACAACACTCGTGTACCTCAAACACCACTCAAACTCCAGCAAGAATTAGACTACACATTAGGATCAGAGCTTGATAACTAACCAAGTCTGATCCATAATGATTAACAAGATGCAATGGACTGAATCTAAATAACTCATTCTGTTCAAATCCAAGCAAACCAATTCTCTAAATGCTCAAGCATGATAACTCATCAAATACAAGGCATCAAGGCTCATTTTATCACACATATGATAGAACAAGAACATAATGCAATGACAATTTAAAACAGTAGCTTCGACTAGAAAACTCATCTAAACAAGCTACACAACCATGAATGCAACACATGTCCAGGAAACTCTCCTGCACCTCTAGCAATTCAACAAGGCACACAACAGGTTCTAAGAAACTTGCCTAAACCATACACCACAAACAATTAAAGTAGGACAGGAACTAGACAAAACCTTGCTAGTAAACTCCTAGAACAGAACACACCAACCAGAAACGATTTAAACAATTGAACAAGCTCTTATTGAAGTTTAGGAGGTTAACTTACAACCAAGGAACCTGAGCTAGTTCCTTGAACCTCCATGGCTATGGTTCATCTGAACTTGGAAGGTTTGAAGTGTGGGTGAAGATCCCAACACTTCTGCTTGGTGTGACCATCTTGCTTGTAGTGCTCACACATGACTCGTCTCTTCTCCTCCTTTTTGTAACAAGTATTTGGTGACTAAGGAGATGCAGCGGCTTGATTGGCAAGGGAAAGAGACTCCTTTCCTTCAAACAAGACGTGTGACCCTTGTTCCTTTTGGATTTGGGAGCACAATTCTTCAAGAGATGACAGCTTGTTTGACCTCAGTATGTTCTTCAGTAGATCATTGAAGTCTGGACGAAGAGTGAGGAGCAGCCCAAACACCTTGTCTTGCTCTATTCTTTCGTTGAGGATGTTTGGGTCTGTTGTAGATAGTCTTGGCATATCAACCCTTCTTAGGTTCATACCCTCGGTTCCAGTTCGATGAGTTGCCATAAACCTTGTGGAGAGTGTCCCAAAGCTCTTTAGCACCCTCACAGTATGAGTAAGGCTCCATAATAGAAGCTCTAAGAGAGATTTGGAGGATGAACAAAACCCTGAAATCTTCTTGCTGCTATTTGCCCCCATCTTCAAGTTTAGATGGAGCTGCTTGTGTACAATGATTCCACAGCCTTTCCCTCCAAGAGCAGTCTACACAAGCCTGGACCAGAGGAGGTAGTTTGAGACTTTGAGCGCATGAATCACCATTGGAGTTTCCATAGTTCTTGTGTTCTCCATATTTGAGAGTTTTGGACCAGTGGACAATAGAGGGTACCCACAGGTTTGCGAGAGACTGAGCTTGAATCTGGAGTTTTATGAAGCTTGCTGGACTAAGCTGAAGCTTTCTTGAGTTTCAGAGACAAAAGACCTATGTTATCTTGATTTCTGGTGATATTTTTCCCTCCTCAAAAACCTTTGAAAAGGATGAAGAACTGAAACTTATTTGCGGAAGCTTTATAGTTTTTCAGAAGCTTGAGGGCTTTGATACCATATGAGAATAGATGGATTTATGTGTTAGGAAGTTGTAGGAACAGGTTATGTTCAATTAAGATGAAGAAGAATGTAAGAAACCAGAGAGAATGGAGAAGTAGAATGAGAGTGTTCTTGAGAGAATAAGAGAATAAGAGATTTTATAGAGATTTTCGTGAGAGAGAGATAGTAACCAGAGAATATTGAAAAAAAGAGGACTCCTCTTACTTGATAATTTTCATGGTACATGAGGCCATTAAGTAGCCATACAATAATATAATAAAAATAAACATAAAGAGGACAGATGTGAAAGCTGGATAATAGATATGGATAACACAGTGATGCCTCTTTCCAATAACTCTTTTTCAAATCTGTGTTCACACCTTCTTTCCATTTTGTCAACATCCCTCCAACACCTATACTTTACTCTTCAGAACAAAGTGCACTAGCTCCCCTTCTTGCCTTGCCTTCTAAGTCAAGTCTTAGCGGATATAGAGCCAGCTGAATGGAATGAATAGTACACTAGGGGATGAACAGTGAAACTCAGTTATTGTTCTTAATGATTTCTCCCAAGTTCCTTTGATCTCTTCTTTATTTATTCATTTCAATATTCATTTCAACACTGCTGAGGATCCTTCTTTTGGCTTCACAAAGGACTTATCATCTCTGGAGTAGGCTGGTTTGGAGGATGACCCGAATTGAGACTTGGTAGTGCTTCTCCTTTTGTTTTGTTGCTCAATCAAAATGGATTTGTGCAACAACTCATCCATGTCTTCATAGTCTTGTAACTCCAGCTTATCTTGCTTATCTCTGTTTAGTCCTCCCTAGAACCTAGACATAGTTGCTTCAACATCCTCAACAACTTCATTTTTCATGATGAGTGTCTCCAACTCCTTATGATAATCTTCCATACTCTTTGAACCTTGAGAAAGTCTTCTCAATCTCTGGTGAAGGTCTCGTCCATAGTGAGCAGGAACAAACCTCTTCTTCATCACAGATTTCATCTCAAACAAGGAAACTATTTGAGGTTCTCCATTGCGCCTCCTTGTTGCTCCAATCTGGTCCCACCAGTTTATAGCAAAGCCACAAAATTTAGTGGCTCCTAACTTGAAATTCCTTTCCTCAGTATAATGTTGGCAACTGAAGAACCGCTCTATCTTATTCTCCTATTCCAGATAGGCATCAAGATCATTCTTGCCATGGAATGGTGGTATCGTCAACTTGACGCTTCCAAGGTTGTCATCAGCCTGCACACGCATGTAGTTGTGTCTATGTTGTTGGCCATCAAGTGAATCGCCTTCACTCTCTTCTGCTGATTCAAGTTACTCCTCTTCTTCCACTACATGAGCACCTCTCCTACCTCTCATTCTCACTCATCCAGCACCTACACCTGCAGCATGTTCATTACCAGGTAAGTCAATGTTATCTTGGTTAGTTCTCTCCATTCTCTTGGTTATCTCAGCAATCATAGCTTCAAACTGTAGTTGGTCAAGTCGGATTGTGGGACAACAGGTTCACCTACGTCCCATCCATCTCTCCTTTCACAAGCCATTGTAACCTGTAAAACAAGACTCTCTCTCACTCAGTTTTAGCTGCCAAGTCTCTGCCTTTCTCACAAGTTCAGTTAAGATTCAAATTTCTAACACCTAAGATCTAGAACTATATACTACGTGAATCAGATAGAAAGATTGAAATATTTTAGTTGCTAAACCGCATTACCCCCAGCTAGATTTCTCTTCGGCTCATTCTTTGTTGGATTTCTCTTCAGCAAGTTTCTTACTTTTTATTTTTGGATTGTTAGATCTTTTTTGTTTCTTTTTTATTTTCTTTCAAGGGTTGGACGATTTAGCTTACAACAGATAGAAAGAAAAGAAAAGTGTTTGATGGAGTGAAAGATCTGAGTAGACAGACGCTAACCCTAACCTTCAAGTGGCTCTAATACCACTTGGTACGGCCCTGGATAGGCTGTGCATCCTAGATCACTTGAAGGGAATGAAAGAGGGTCGTCCTGGAGGTTACTAGCACTCAGATTGGATGATGGACTTCTCTCTTCTGCAATAGGGTTGCTTCAGAGATGCGTTGCTACTCAAAGACACATGATTACCTTGTATTGTATATGTGGTTTCACAAGGGAATTCCTTTCCTTGAATTGAAGATCAATGTTTCTTTAGCTGAACAGAGAAAGCAGATAACGAGACAAGCAGTTTGCTGAAAGTTCTGTGTATTTAATCAGTAAAAGAACTCTCATCGGCACCTAATATATAAGAAAACGTCTAAGCTAACCTAATCCTAAACCCGAATGGTTTAGTTTAATTCTAATCCTAATCCTAATCGAATTTGGTTTAATGCTTTGTTCTAATCCTAATCCTAATCGAAATTGGTTTACTGGTTTGTTCCTTATATGTTTTGTTCTTAGTTTGCAACACTCAATTACATGAAAACAAATTAAACCAACAAACTGTCTCTTCATGGGTTTCTTCTTCTTCTTTGAGCACAAGTGTTGGACGGCCTCCTCTTGTGCTTTGGCTCTGGATCTGGTCGTTGGCCCATTCCCAAAGACTAATGGGTCTTGATATTGGCCTCATCCAGCTCGTCATCTTCTCCTGATCCATTTGAGTTACCTTCATCCAGCAGCTCTGGTCTAGTATGGGACGCACCATCCACCTACTAGACAGTGCTTTTTTTCCTCTTGATTTTTTCACTCTCATACCAAGTATCATTCTTGATCATTGTCTTTGCTTCAGCACCAACTGACTCCTTCCAATCTTTGTACTTCATTTCTTCCTCATATGATTGTGGAATGTAGCTCTCATCCTGACTGATCATGAACATGCATCGTTCTTAAGGATAGTGACCAAGTAAGAAAGATACTTGGGATGTATGCTCTACTTCCTGAGCATTGTAATACACTCTGGTGTTAACCAAATTGGTTGGAAGATTCATGATCCTGGTGCTTCTCCTTAGCTGCTGTTCTACCACTGGTTCTTGATCTTGATTCTGACCATTTCCCTCATTTACTGATCCCTCTTGATCTTCATTTTCCATTCCTTCTTCTTGTTCCACACTTTGTTCATGAGAACCTGAACCTTCACCTTTTTCTTCTTCTTCTTGGAGGTTTCCTTCAGGTTCATTTCCCCCTCATGGTCGAAGTGGTGATTCTGACCATTTCATAATCACTTTTGATTTAGTGAGAGTATAGACACGAATTTAAGAAATAATCAGATTGCTTTTATAATAGATTAAGAGAGTAGAGAGAGAATAGAGAGAATATATATAGAGAGAGAGGCTCAAAACTCTTATAATTAATAAATGAGAGAATTTACAACATATATATGCTCAGATACAAGGGTTTTTGTGACTAAAGGGATAAAGAAGTGCAAGCCAGTCTTTCTTTTGGCAACTTCCTTGCTGGCCAAAGATGCTCCTTCTACTTTCCAGCTGTGACAGCCTGTCCAAGACTCTCTCCTTATCCTTTCCATCGTCTGTAGCAAGTGGAGAAAGCTCAATGTAACTTCTTCTTGACATAAAAGTTACCCGGGTAAACTTTGGTAGGTTTTGGCCTAGGTTTGGTCGACCCCGGATGGTACGGCCTGTACGGAATGGTCTATCCAAACTGTCCCAAACCTTCCCAAGCTTCCTTCTCTTCAGCCATCTTAAATCCCCCCCCCATCACTTCTTTTCATGTACTCACTCATTTCAACACTCCCCCTCAAGCTTGACAATGTGGAACAAGTCAAGGTTGGAATGCCATGAGATCTTCCTCATTAAAAACCTTACCAAGCAAAAGCCTCCTTAGGGATAAAACCTTGATAACGAGAAGAGTAAAGACCCCGTGACGAGGGGATCAGTTGTTTGGAGTAAGATCAATGAGTCCCAACTTTGAAAGGATGGAATCCATTTTCTTTAATCTCGCAGCCTTGGAGAACACATCAGCAAGTTGATTATCACTCCTTGTATAGCATGGCAATATCACTCCTAAGACAATCATCTTCCTCACCTTATGACAATCAACTTCTATGTGGTTTGTTCTCTCATGGAAGACTCGGTTAGATGCAATGTGAATTGCTGCTTGATTATCACAATGCATTATCATAGGAGTGGTATGCTCAATCTCAAGATGCTTCAGAATTCCCTTGATCCATACCAACTTGTTTGTCAGCTTCAACATAGCCCTATACTCAGCCTTAGAACTTGAACAAGAGATAACCTTTTGCTTCTTACTCTTCCAAGTAACCAGGTTCCCTCCAATGAATGAAAAATACCCAATAGTTGATCTCCTATCCACTCTATCTCCTGCCCAATCAGCATCACAATACCCAACTACTTTAGTACTGCAATTACATCCCATCCAAACTCCTTGTCCAGGCGGGCCACTTAAATACCTCTGCATCCTATCAACCATCATCCAGTGATGGACCTTTGGCGCCTGCATATGCTGACTTACATGATTCACTGCAAAACATATATCTGGTCTTGTGATAGTCAAGTAGATCAGCTTCCCAACCATCTTCCTGTATAGCTTAGAATCCTTAAACAACTGGTTCTCTATAATCTCCCCCTCAAGTGGAACCTTATACCCCTCTTCAAGAGGTGTCTTGGCTATCTTTCCTCCAAGCACATCAGTCTCCTTCAACATATCCATCACATACATTCTTTGAGACATAAACCAACCCTCCTTAAATTTGCTTATCTCAATCCCCAAGAAATACTTCATCTCTCCCAAATCTTTCATATCAAACACTGACTTGAGAAACTTTTTAGTGGCTTTAATCCCAGCCTTATCACTTCCTGTGATGATCAAATCATCCACATACACCAATATCACAATGATCCCTGATGGAGTAACCAGAGTGAAGAGAGTATGATCCAATTAAAACTTCTTGAACCCTCTCCTATTTAGAGTTGTACAAAGTTTTCTATACCAGGATCTAGGTGACTGCTTTAACCCATATATTGCTTTCTTCAATCTCAACACATTCCCTTGATTCACTAAATGTTCATGACAAGGGGACAGAAGCATATAAACCTCATCTTCAAGCTCACCTTGAAAGAAAGCATTCTTCACATCCATCTGCCATAAGTCCCACTCTAGGTTTGTAGCCATAGACAATACAATCCGAACTGTGTAAAGCTTAGCTACAGGAGAAAACGTGTCAATGTAATCTTCCCCATAAGTCTGTGTAAATCCTCTTGCTACCAACCTAGTCTTCTTCCTATTAATCTGCCCATTTGGAAGGTATTTGATTGTGAAAATCCATATACTAGTCACAGCCTTCTTCACCTTAGGTAGTTCACTCTCATACCATGTGTCGCTTCTGATCATTGAATCCCTTTTAGTACCCATTGACTCTCTCTATTCCTTATCCTTCATGGACTCTTCATAGGATCTTGGAACCTCATTCTCATCCAAGTTACCTATAAACACTATGTGTTCGTCTGGATACTCTGCAAAGGAACACACGGCTTGAGAAGGATGCTTCACAGGGCATTGTAGAAATGCTCAGTATTACCCCTCTTAAAGTTTGATCCAGAGAGTATAGGTGAAGGAACAAGCTTGGAAGTGAGCAATACTGAACTTAAACCAGGAGCACAACCGTACCAACACCTGCGCCTAAGCCAACTGATCCACCCTTGGTCTCTGCTTCACTGCCTTAACCACCAGTCTTCCTCGTTTGTCTCTTGAACAAGGAGCACAACAACCAAACAGCCTGCGCTTAAGCAACCAGTTCTCGAAACAAGATATCACTCCATGGTCAGGAATATTCATCATGTGTAGGCTCTGGATCAACCAGGAATATACATCATGTGTAGGCTCTTAGTGAAGTTTAGGAGGTTAACTTACAACCAATGAACCTGAGCTAGTTCCTTGAACCTCCATGGCTATGATTTATCTGAACTTGGAAGGTTTGAGGTGTGGGTGAAGATCCCAACACTTCTCCTTGGTGTGACGATCTCGCTTGCAATTCTCACACCTGACTCCTCTCTTCTCCCCCTTCTTCTAACAAGTCTTTGGTGACTGAGGTGAAGCAGCTACTTGATTGCCAAGAGAAAAGAGGACTCCTCTTCCTTGATTAAATTCGTGTACAAGAGGGTGGCATTATAGCCAAACAAAACAAGTTGCCCTAGAGATTAAACAAAGACTTTCTTTTAAGAAGCATTAAACAATAATATCAGGAGAAGGACAAGGGAACTGTTTCTGCAGCTGGCGAGATGGGGACATGTCCCAACAGCTCTTTGGTCAAGTGGACATGTGATCTCGGTTTGAAGTCAAACCAAGAGTCTTGGCGCCAACACCATTTTCTTCTTTCTAGGACAAGATAAGAAGAACCCGGATCATGCACTTTGGTCTTTGTCTTGATTCTTTTGCACAAACTTTGGACCAAAGATTATCTTCAACCCTTGTTTTGCACATTGATCTTTGGGTGTTTTCAGGCTGACCCAAACTTTGCACTTTATTATCTTTCTTGTGCAAATCTTGTGCAAAATAATCTTTTTGTACAAACTTTGCACATCATTTTTTTTGCACAATCTTTGCACTAGCGACCTTCACACTCAACTGGTGATTCTTCCTTCTTCATTCCAACACACCCCCTCAGGCTTGACCTTAGGAAATACTTGGACAAGCTTGGAACCTTGAAGAAGCTCCCTCATTCAAAACCTTAGCCAGAAAACCCATTTTGGACCAAACCAGCTAAGGAAAAGAGTAAAGTTCTTCAAAGCTGAGGGATTAGCCAGTGAGATTAAGGAACTTCAGATAACTCATGCTGGAGTCCTTAGGCTCTGGATCAAGGCCTAACTTGTGGTGCAAGCATGAACTCCATCACTTGCACACACAACACCTTGGACTCTTCTTAAACCCTGGTTTGTATCCCCCCCTCTCTTCTGACTACTCGCCATCTTGGAAGGTAAGGATGGAGCAGTTCTTTGCACACTGAGTCTCAAGTAAGGTACATGATTCATTATCCCTCAGGTGCATCAGTTCTTAAGGCTATGCACTGATCACATCATGCTCAATAAAAATTGAAGTATAAGAACAATGATGAATGTATTGAAAAGAGATTAAGGTGATTCCCTTTCATAAGTATAGTGAGGAGTGAACTCCACTTGAATTCCCACTTGGTATGACCGTTCTCGGATCATGGAAGCTTCATCAACACAAGATTGGAACTGAGAATAGAAACAACCAAGCTTGCATGGTTGTAATGGGTTCTAGATGGCTTCTTTGATTCAGTTGGAAAAGAGTGTTGCAAGAGTGAACTCCACCACTTGCATACTCCACTTTTGATCTGAGGTGAGGTAATGGACGACTTGGACCTTCAAAAATGCTCAATATTACCCTTCCTAAAGCTTGATCCAGAGAGTAAATGTGAAGGACCAAGATTGGAAGTGAGGAATACTGAACTTAAACCAGGAGCACAACAATACCAACACCTGCGCTTAAGCCAACTGATCAACCCTTGGTCTATGCTCCACTGCCTTAACCACGAGTCTTCCTTGATTTTCTCTTGAACCAGGATCGCAACAACCAAACAGCCTGCGCTTAAGTCAACCGGTTCTCCAAAAAGATATCTATCCATGGTCAGGAATATACATCATGTGTAGGCTATTGATCAACCAGGAATATACATCATGTGTAGGCATGAACAGCATGGGAAAACCCTTCTTATTTGTCTTGGTTTGATGATGGACAGAGGACAACACTCGGGTACCTGAAACACCACTCAAACTCCAGCAATAATTAGACCACACATTAGGATCAGAGCTTGATAACTCACCAAGTGTGATCCATAATGATTAACAAGATGCAATGGACTGAATCTAAACAACTCATTCAGTTCGAATCCAAGCAAACCAATTCTCTAAATGCTCAAGCATGATAACTCATCAAATACAAGGCATCAAGGCTCATTTTATCACACATATGACAGAACAAAATGCAATGACATTTTAAAACAATAGCGTAGACTAGAAAAATCGTTTAATCAAGCTAGACAACCACGAATGCAGCACATGACCAGGAAACTCTCCTGGAGCTCTAGCAATGCAACAAGGCACGCAACAGGTTCTAAGCAACTTTCCTAGACCATACAGCACAAATAATTAAACTAGAACATGAACTAGAAAAAACCTTGCTAGTAAACTCCTAGAATAGAACACACCAACCAGAAACAATTTAAACAATTGAACAAGCTCTTATTGAAATTTAGTGGGTTAACTTACACCAAGGAACCTGAGCTAGTTCCTTGGACCTCCATGGCTATGGTTCTTCTGAACTTGGAAGGTTTGAGGTTTGGGTGAAGATCCCTACACTTCTCCGTGGTGTGACCATCTCGCTTGTAGTGCTCACACATGACTCCTCTCTTCTCATCCTTCTTGTAACAAGTATTTGGTGACTAAGGCGAAGCAGCGGCTTGATTGGCAAGGGAGAGAGACTCCTTTCCTTCAAACAAATCGTGTGACCCTTGTTCCTTTTGGATTTGGGAGCACAATTCTTCAAGAGATGGCAGCTTGTCTGACCTAAATATGTGCTTCACTAGATCATTGAAGGCTGGATGAAGAGTGAGGAGCAGCCCAAACACTTTGTCTTGCTCTCTTCTTTCATTGAGGATGTTTGGGTCTGTTGTAGATGGTCTTAGAATATCAAGCTCGGCCCAAAGGGACCTGAGCTTTCCAAAGTGGTCAGTAAACTCCATCTCCTCCTGAGACAGGTCATTTATGGCCTTCTTGAGCTCATACACTTGGCTCAAGTTGGTTGAGTTGCCATAAACTTTTTGGAGAGTCTCCCAAAGCTCTTTAGAACTTTAACAGTATGAGTAAGCCTCCATAATAGAAGCTTCAAGAGAGCTTTGGGGGATGAACAAAACCATGAAATCTTCTTTCTAGCATTTGCCTCCATCTTCAAGATTAGATGGAGCTGCTTGTGTACAATGATTCCACAAGCCTTTCCCTCCAAGAGCAGTCTTAGCAAGACTGGACCAGAGGAGATAGTTTGAGACTTTGAGGACCACATGAATGACCGTTTGAGTCGCCATACCTCTTGTGTTCTCCATCTTGGAGAGTTTTTGACCAGTGGACAATTGAGTGTACCCACTGGTTTGTGAGAGACTGAGCTTGGATCTAGACTTTGATGAAGCTTGTTGGATTGAGCTGAAGGTTTCTTGAGTTCGAGAGGCAAAAGACCTCCTTTATTTTGAGTTTTGGTGAGGTTTTTCCCTCCTGGAAAACCCTTGGACCAGAGGATAAAGGATAGAACAAGAAACAAAGTTTGAAAAAGATGAAGAACAGAAATTGATTTGCGGAAGCTTTATAGGTTTTCAAGAGCCTGAGGGCTCTGATACCATGTTAGAATAGAGAGATTATAGTGTGAGGAAGTTGTAGGAAAAAAGTATGGTCGATTTAGATGAAGAAGAATGTATGAAACCAGAGAGAATGGAGGAGAACACTATGGAGAGTATAAGGAGAATGAGAGTGTTCTTGAGAGATTTTCGTGAGAGAGAGAGAGAGAGTAAACAAAGAATATAGAGACTTAGATCAGAAAATAATGAAGAAAAGAGGACTCCTCTCCCTTGATTAATTTCGTTTACAAGAGGGTAGCTTTATAGCCAAACACAACAAGTTGCCCTAGAGATTAAACAAAGACTTTCTTTTGGGAAGCATTAAAAAATTAAAATCAGGAAGATGACAAGGGAACTGTTGCTGCAGCTGGAGAGATGGGGACATGTCCCAACAGCTCTTTTGTCAAGTGGACATGTGATCTCGGTTGGAATTCAAACCGAGATTCTTGGCCTCAACACCTTTTTTTCTTTCTTGGACGAGATAAGAAGAACCCGGATTATGTACTTTGGTCATTGTCTTGATTCTTTTGCAGAAACTTTGCACCAAAGATTATCTTCAACCCTTGTTTTGCACATTGATCTTTGGGTGTTTTCAGGCTGACCCGAAATATGCACTTCATTATCCTTCTTGTGCAAATCTTGTGCAAAATAATCTTTTTGTACAATCTTTGCACATCATTATTTTTGCACAATCTTTGCACATCATTATTTTTGCATAATCTTTGCACCAGCGACCTTCACTCTAAACTGGTGCTTCTTCCTTCTTCATTACAACATCTTTATCCTTCATGGGCTCCTCATAGGATCTTGGAATCTCATTCTCATCCAAGTTACACATAAACACACTGTGTTCATCTGGAAACTTTGCAAAGGAACACACAGCTTGAGAAGAATGCTTCACAACCTGGGCATTGTAGTACACTCTCGTGTTTACCCAGTTGGAAGGATCCTTCCTAACCCTTGTGCTCTTCCGCAAAGGCTGAACCTCTTCTTGAACTTCTGGAGGTCTCCCATTTACCTCCTCTTGATTTTAGACTCTTTATGCTCATCTCCACTAGACTGATCTGAATTCTAAGCCTAATGTGTCACCTCTTGATCATGATGACCTGAATCCTTTTGGTGCAGATCCTTCACTTATGATTCAGACTCTTCTCCCCCCTCATGATCAATAGGGGTTGTTCTTTTAGCTTCTCTAGCTTGATCAGAAGGAGTAGTGCTCTTTCTTATCCCTTTATCTTGGGACATGTTTACCCCAAGCTTCACCAATAAGACCCCCAGATTCAATGCCTTATCCTCTAGTTCTTTAGGCATGTCTTCTAAGTCTTCCCATTTCTTCTCCTCATAATACCCCTTTGCCTCCATGAACTTCACGTCTCTGGATACCAACACTCTCCTTGTCGTGGATCATAGCACTTGTACCGCTTTTGAGTTACTGAGTAACCAATAAACATAGCCTTAGTACTCTTTGCATCCAACTTGTTTCTCTGCTCTCCAGGAACCAATACATATCATAAGCACCCAAAGACTCTCAGATGATCTGTTAATGGCTTGGTTTTGTTCAACACTTCAAATGGAGACAGATTCTTCAAGATCTGGGTTGGAATCCGGTTGATAAGATAGCGTGACGTCTTTACTGCATCACTCCAAAACCGCCTAGGGACATTTGCTTGGTACGTTATGGATCTAGCAACCTCCATCAGATGCCTATTCTTCCTTTCAGCAACTCCATTCTGGTGTGGTGTGTACGAAAAACTGGTCTGATGCACTATCCCATGCTTGGCCAAGTGATTCTTGAAGGCACGACTAGTGTATTTTTCTCCATAGTCTGACCTTAGTACCTTCACAGTAGTATAGTAATGATTAGTAACATACACTTGGATGTTTACAAATGCATCTAACACTCTATTCTTAGTTGAAAGCAATGTGATCCAAGTATACTTAGACTTCTCATCAATAAAAGTACAAATACTTCTGATTGTCCCTAGATACACATGGAGATGTCCACACATCAGAGTGTACTAGATCAAAGCAGTTGTCAAATCTGTGCTTATATATGTTGGAAAAACAGTCCTACAATGCTTTATTTTTTCTTTTCTTTTTTTTGGTCAAATCCTACAATGCTTTCCTAAGATGCAAGCTTTACACTCCAAATGATTGAATGATAAAGTAGGTAAGATAATTTCAATTGCATGAGTATGAGGGTGTCCCAATCTAGCATGCCATAGCACTACTTAAACAAATAGAGTAAAAGGGTTAGAGAGATTAGTCGTTTGGAGATGGTAAAGCTCGTCCCTTCTGTCTCCTCTGCCAGTGACATGTCCAGACTCCAAGTCTTGAAACTCAACTTCCTGTAGCCTGAATACAACTTGGAAATTAAGATCCACAATTTCCCTCTTCACAGATATCAGATTGGATGTGAACTAAGGTACGTAGAAGCAAGCTGAATCCTTTTCAAACAACTTCAGATTGCCTATCCCCTCTATCGGAATCTGATCACCATTAGCTATCCTGACATTCTCTGTGGTGGCTTTAATATCACTCATCAAACTCCTATCACGCATCATGTGATGAGTTGCTCCAGAATCAATTATAATAGGCTTAGTAGCCTCTCCACTAACACTAGAGTGTCTCCTTTGCTTGCTGCTTGTAACCAGAGCTTGGATATGCTCCACAAATCTCTCCCAATTCTTCCTGTTATTAAGACCATCAGCTCTTGCTATCTCCGGTTCACTGGATCCCACTCTTTCTTCTAATGACTCACCATGTAATCTCAATAAGAGCATTCTTCTCTGACCATTTGCTGTGTCACTTCCTTGACCCCCATCTATAGGCGCTTTTCTAGACCAGCAAGCTGTATGCTTCTCTTCCAACACTTCCTCTTAGCTCTACTGGCCATGGAAAGCTTTCTAAGTCTTCCTTTCTTGCGGCTCATACCACTCTTCCCACAAGCTGGTTGCTTGTTCAGTTTAAGACCACTTTGTTCTCTTTGAACCAAATCACCTACACCATCCGCATCAATCAGCTCATCTACTCTGGCTGATTGACCTAATCACTTTTGATTTAGTGAGTGTATAGACATGTATTTAAGAAAGAACCAGATTGCTTGTATAAGATATTAAGAGATTAGAGAGAGAATAGAGAGAATATATAGAGAGAGAGACTCAAAACTCTATTAATCAATAAATGATAGAGTTTACAACATATATATCCTCAGATACAAGGGTTTTCGTGACTAAAGGGATAATGAAGCATGTGCCAGCCTGTCATGCTTTTGGCATCTTCCTTGCTGGCCAAAGATGCTCCTTTTACTTTCCAGTTGTTCCAGTCTGTCCAAAACTCTCTCCTTATCCTTTCCAACGTATCTAGAAAGAGGAGAAAGCTCAAGGTAACTTCTTCTTGACATAAAAGTTACTTGAGTAAACTTTGGTAAGTTTTGTTCGAGGTTTGGTCGACCCGGAATGGTATGGCCTGTACGGACTGGTCGATTCAAAATTTCCCAAACCTTCTTAAGCTTCCTTCTCTTCAGCCATCTCAAACCCCCCCATCACTTCTCTCCATGTACTCACTCATTTCAACACTCCCCCTCAAGCTTGACCACGTGGAACAAGTCAAGCTTGGAATGCCATGAAATCTTCCTCATTATTAAACTTACCAAGGAAAACCATCCTTAGGGATAAAACCTTGATAAGGAAAAGAGTAAAGACCCCATGATGAGGGTAAAAACCGTCCTTACCAGTGAATCCCAACCTCGAAATGACGGACTCCATTGTCTTTAATCTCACAGCCTTGGTGAACACATCAGCAAGTTGAACCTCACTCCTTGTATAGCATGGCAATATCACTCCTAAGACAATTATCTGGCTCACCTTATGACAATCAACTTCTATGTGGTTTGTTCTCTAGTGGAAGACTAAGTTAGATGCAATGTGAATTGCTGCTTGATTATCACAATGCATTGTCATATGAGTGGCATGTTCAATCTCCAGATGGTTCAGAATGCTCTTAATCCATACCAACTCGTTTGTTAGCTTCAACATAGCCTTATACCAGCCTCAGCACTTGAACATGAGATAACCTTTTGTTTCTTACTCTTCCATATAACCAGGTTCCCTCCAATGAATGTACTGTTAGATTTAAGAGAAATGATGAGAGCAATCTGGGAATGAGCTCTTGGTTCAATATGAAATAGAGAATGAATGATTGGCGAATGAGACAGAAAAGGAACAAGAGACTGTTTGGTTTGGAATGATCAAGGATGAGTGAGAAACATGAACTATAAGAAAGAATGCTAAGTATATAAGTCACTAAGATTAAGTGAAGGTTAGATTCGTGAGTTTAGGGAGAATGAGAGAATTGTGAAGTGAGAATAACTCTCCTTAAGTCAAAATGGTTTCTGATACAAGAGTATTTAAAGGGAGACAAATCCCCAAGATAATATTAAACAAAGAGATCTTAAAAAACTTTTAAACAAGTCTGCGGGCAATGTCTTGGAAAGAAGGGCACATACATAAGAGGGTGAAAGTGACTTGTCCTCACAGCTCTTTTTCTCTTAAGTTAACATGTGACCTTTGCTTTATATAATTCACACTTGCCTCTGAGCCTCCAAGGGATCCCTTGACCAGTTTAAACAAGTCTTAATTCCTCTTGGTCGATATGAATTAAGTTCCTTGCCTTCCAAGCCAAGCTGGGTCAGAATTGATTATTTGGGCGCCAAGGTTATACAGACAGACTTGTAATGCAAGTATGGTACGGACCAGTCTCCTTCTACTCTCCCATAAGAACTACGCTTCTTTATTTCCTCATGTCTTCTTTTCAATGCCTCTAACCATTCTTATTTCCAGTATATTTTCATCTCTTTGTCTTATAAAGTCTTATAAGATCTTATAAAGTCTTATAAGATCTTATAAAGTCTTATAAGATCTTATAAAGTCTTATAAGATCTTATAAAGTCTTATAAGATCTTATAAAGTCTTATAAGATCTTATAAAGTCTTATAAGAGTTATACAGCCTTATAAAGACTTAAAAAGCCTTATACAGTCTTATCTCTTTGTCTTCTTTATTCATTCAGATCAATACTCCCCTTCAAGCTTGACACAATGCAATGGTCAAGCTTGGAAACCATTAAAACTTCCCTCATTAAAACCTTAGTATGTAAAACCCATTTTGGGAAAAAACATACTAAGGAAAAAGAGTAGAAGCTCCATGGCTAAGAGGATCACCCCTGGGTGATGTCTATGAGTCCAAGTTTGGGATAGATGGACTCACACACCTTAGTACTTGCAGCTTTAGTGAAGATGTCGATTTCTCTTCATCTCTCTCTAGTTCTTGTGTCTTTATTTCTTTGGGTCATGAACCTGGTTCTTCTTCTGGTCATTCTCTTCTCTATCTCAACACGCCCCCTCAAGCTTGACCATAGGATATCCTTGGGCAAGCTTGGCACTGAGAGTCCAGCCTAATCCAGCCTAGTCTAATTCTCAAGTCCAGCCTATTCTGATTCTCAAGTCCATCATGGGAATTGACCAGTGGGTTTATGAGTCTTGTGATCAAAGTTTATGGACTCATAAACCCTGTATCTTGGCCCTCTTCGTTGCAAGTCAGGCGCCCCTTCCTTCAGGCCCAGATTAGGCGCCACTTGCTTCACATTCAACCAGAACTTGTCTCCCCCTTTCTTTTTAATTGAACACTCCATTTAGGGGTTGACTCCAAGCTTTCCTTTGATCATGAGCTCAATACGTACCTTGTATAGGTTTCTGGAATGCTAGTGAGGAGTGCTGAACACTTGAATCCCTCACGCCACTTGCTTTCCAACCAACCTGTGCATTGTCACTCTTGAAGCTTTCAACATGTTCGGAGACTTTGAAACTCCATGATCTGCCACCATCATGTGATTGCTCATCCAAGAATGTCCCTAGTTTAATACTCCTTTTGTCCTTCATATAGCTGGCCAGATTGTAAATCACCATTTGCTAGCTTCCTTAAGCTTCATCAACTAGGTACAAACATACATGCTATGGGCTGATTCATAGCTTCCCAACTTTCTAACTCCATGTAGATGCTGATCCATAGCTTCCCAACTATAAGGTAATTGTTCTAACTCCCACACCCTGGGCTGATTCATAACATTCCAATCAGCTTGCGTCTCCACCTGATCTTCTTTCCAAGTAGTCTTTGATGGCCATCTGTTCTAACACCAAGTTGCTGCTGCCCTTTCTGTTGTTTCTTTGTGTTATCATGAGGAAGAGGAGACAATTAAGCTTCATTAATCTTCTGGTATCTCACTGATTTCCCTCCTCAAGCTTGACTGCGCTTAAGTCACAGTTCTCAAAACAAGATATCTCTTTATGGTAAGGAATATACATCATGTGTAGGCTCTGGATCAACCGGGAATATACATCATGTGTAGGCTCTGAACAGCATGGACAAAGCCTTCTTCTATGTCTTTGTCTCTCCATGGTAAGGAATATACATTATGTGTAGTCTCTGAATCAAACAGGAATATACATCATGTGTCGGCTCTGAACAGCATGGGCAAAGCTTTCTTCTTTGTCTTGGTTTGATGATGAACAGAGGACAACACTTGTGTACCTGAAACACCACTCAAACTCCAGCAAGAATAAGACCACACATTAGGATCAGAGCTTGATAACTCACCAAGTCTGATCCATAATGATTAACAGGATGCAATGGATTAAATCTAAACAACTCATTCAGTTCAAATCCAAGTAACCAACTCACTAAATGCGCAGGAATGATAACTCATCAATTACAAGACATTAAGGCTATTTTTATGAACATTTAGAATCTTTTATAAAAGATTTTATAAGTTTTTATAAGCTTTTATAGAAGGAGAGACTAGCAACTCATCTAATCAACTTAATCCATTTAAGAATGCAATACAAGACCAGGAAAATATCCTAGACTCTAGCAATGCAATAAGACACAAAATTGGTGCTAAACAATTCGCCTAGCCCAGTCACAACAAAAACAAATATCCTTAGACAAGAACTAGTAATAACCATGCTAGTAAACTTAGATCAGAATACACAACCCAAATACAAAGTCTACACAACATTTTTAAGACAAATTCTAGACACTGAACCAGACAATACAACTAGGCAATTTTTTAATAACTTTCTAGGAGCAGATACTAAACAAGAACAACAACCTAGTCTTTAAGGAAATCTTAAAAGAAAACATAATTAAAGACAAAGAAGATAGGAACCAGAAAAGAAACTCAACAAGTCATCAAACAACACACAACTTTAAACACAAGGAAGAAATATACAATGCTCATACAAAAGAAAGGAGGTCAAGCTTACAAACAAGAAACCTGAGTTGGTTTCTTGAACCTCCAGCCCATGGGGGCTTATTGAAACTCCATTGGTTTGAGTTGTGGAATGAATATCCAACACCTAACCTTGACTAGTCCTTTCTTGCAGTGTGGACACTTCTGTTATCTCTTCTCTTCCAGCTTGAAGTAAGCTTTGATGGACATAGAAAGAGCTTCTGGTCGCCATTCATTCTCATGAGCAAATGCTTTGCATATTTTCCATATAGCTTCATTTGAGGCATGGCTCCAAACACCCTTGCCTCCAGAGGTTCCCTTCAACATTCTGACCTGGATAATATTGTTTGGAACTTTTAGCCTCAGTGGAATCACCCCTAATGTTGTGGTTTTCATCTTGATTATTTTGGACCAGTGGACCATAGAATGCTCCTACAGGTTTGACAGAGAATTGATTTGAAGCTGGACTTTGATAAAGTTTGCTGAGCTAATCTGAAGCTTTCTTGAGTTCCAGATACTAAGTTACTCCTTTATCTTGAGTTCTGGTGAGGTTCTTCCCTCTTGGAAGGCCTTTGGACCAGAGGATAAAAGGATGTACCCAACAGATTTTGAAAAGATTTTGAAAAGATTTTGAGATAGATTTGAAAACAGAGTTTTATTTGGAAGAAAATGAGTAAACTCTCAATAAATCTTCACTAGAATAGTGAGAAGCCAAGAGAACGGAACGAAGTCTCAATATATCTGAATGAAAACAGAGGAACCTTATTATTAGCCACTGGATAATAGATTAGGTTTTGACAGCAATTTGAAAAAAGTGAAAGAGAGGAGATAATGTGGAAGTAGAACAGAGGTTTACGAGCTAAACCGCTCTGATACCATGTTAGATTTATGAGAAATGATGAGAGTAATTTGGGGATGAGCTCTTGGTTCAGTACGAACTAGAGAGAATGGATCATTGGCGAATGAGACTGAAAAGGAACAAGAGACTGTTTGGTTTGGAATAATCAAGGATGAGTGAGAAACATGAAGTATAAGAAAGAATGCTGAGAATATAAGTCACCAAGATTAAGCGAAGGTTAGATTCGTGAGTTTAGAGAGAATGAGAGAATTGTGAAGTGAGAATAACTCTACTTAAGTCAAAATGGTTTCTGATACAAGAGTATTAAAAGGGAGAAAAATCCCCAAGATAATATTAAACAAAGAGACCTTACAAAACTATTAAACAAGTCTGTGGGCACTGTCTTGGACAGAAGGGCACCGACAGAAGAGGGTGAAAGTGACTTGTGCTCAACAGCTCTTTTTCTCTTAAGTTAAACATGTGACCTTGCTTTATTTAATTCCCACTTTCCTCTGAGCCTCCTACGGATCCCTTGACCAGTTTAAACAAGTTTGAATTCCTCTTGGTCGATTTGAATTAAGTTCCTTGCCTTCAAAGCCAAACTGGGTCAGAATTGATTATTTGTGCCCCAGGTTGTACGGACAGACTTGTAATGCAAGCATTGTACGGAGAAGTCTCTTTCTACTGGCCCATATGCACTACTCTTCTTTATTTCTTTATTTCTTCACTTCAATACCTCCAACCATGCTTATTTCGAGTATATCTTCATCTCTTTGTTTTATTGAGTCTTATAAAGTCTTATAAGATCTTATAAAGTTTTATAAGCCTTATACAGCCTTATAAAGCCTTATACAGCCTTATAAAGCCTTATACAATCTTATCACTTTGTCATCTTTATTCATTCAGATCAATACTCCCCCTCAGGCTTGATCCAATGCAAAGGCCAAGCTTGGAAACCATGAAAACTTCCCTCATTAAAACCTTGGTATGCAAAACCCATTTTGGGACAAAAAACATACTGAGGAAAAAGAGTAGAAGCTCCATGGCTAAGAGGATCACGCCTGGGTGATGTCAGTGAGTCCAAGTTTGGGATAGATGGACTCACACACCTTAGTACTTGCAGCTTTTGTGAAGATGGCGATTTCTCTTCATCTCTCTCTAGTTCTTGTGTCTTTATTTCTTTGGGTCATGAACCTGGTTCTTCTTCAGGTCATTCTCTTCTCTATCTCAACATGTACACTACCCAATAGTTGATATCCTATCCACTCTATCTCCTGCCCAATCAGCATCAAAATACCCAACTACTTTTGTACTGACATTACATCTCATCTAAACTCCTTGTTTAGGTGTGCCACTCAAATACCTCGGTGTCCTATCAACCATCTTCTAGTGATGAACCTTTGGCGCCTGCATACGCTGAATTACTTGATTCACTGCAAAACATATATCTGGTGTTATGATAGTCAAGTAGATCAGCTTCCCAACCATCTTCCTGTATAGCTTAGCATTCCCTGATGGAGTAACCAAAGTGAAGAGAGTATGATCCAATTCAGACTTCATGAACCCTCTCCCATTTAGAGTTCTACTTAGTTTTCTATACCAGGCTCTAGGTAATTGTTTTAACCCATATATTGATTTCTTCAATCTCAACACATTACCTGGCTTCACTAGATGCTCAAGACCAAGGGGCGGAATCATATAAAACTCATCTTCAAGCTCACCTTGCAAGAAAGCATTCTTCACATCCATCTGCCATAAGTCCCACTCTAGGTTTGTAGCAAACAGATAATACAATCTGGACTGTGTGAAGCTTGGCTCAGGAGCAAACATGTCAATGTAATCTTCCCCATAAGTCTGTGTCAAGACTCTTTCTACCAACATCTTCATCTTCCTATCAATCTGCCATTTGCAGGGAATTTGATTGTGAAAATCCATCTACTAGTCACAGCCTTCTTCCCCTTAGGTAGTTCACTCTCATACCATGTGTCGTTTCTGATCATTGCATCCCTTTCATTACCCACTGACTCTCTCTATTCTTTATCTTTCATGGCTTCTTCATAGGATCTTGGAACCTCATTCTCATCCAAGTTACACATAAACACCATGTATTCATCTAGATACTCTCAAAGGAACACACGCCTTGAGAAGGATGCTTCACAACTTGGGCATTGTAGTACACTCTCGTGTTTACCTAGTTGAAAGGATCCTTCCTAACCCTTGTGCTCCTCCGCAAAGGCTGAACCTCTTCTTGAACTTCTGGACGTGTCTCTTTTACCTCCTCTTGATTATGAGACTCTTTCTAATCAACTCCACCAGACTGATCCAATTTCTCAGCCTCATGTGTCACCTCTTGATCATGATGACCTGAATCCTCTTGGTGATGCTCATGCACTTCTGATCCAGACCCTTCTCACCCCCCCCTCATGATCAACATGGTTTGTTCTTTCAGCTTCTCTAGCTTGATCAGAAGTAGGAGTGCTCCTTCTTATCCCCTTATATTGGGACATGTTTACCCCAAGATTCTCCGATAAGATTTTCAGATTCAATGCCTTATCCTTTGGTTCTTTAGGCATGTCTTCTAAGTCTTCCCATTTCTTCTCCTCATAATACCCCTTTGCCTCCATGAACTTCACATCTCTGGATACCAACACTCTCCTTGTCGCTGGATCATAACACTTGTACCCCTTTTGAGTTACAGAGTAACCAATAAACATAGGTTTAGTACTCTTTGCCTCCAGCTTGTTTATCTGCTCTCCAGGAACCAAGACATAGCATAGGCACCCAAACACTCTCAGATAATCTATGTATGGATTGGTTTTGTTCAACAATTCTTATGGAGACAGATTCTTCAAGATATTGGTTGGAATCCGGTTGATAAGATAGCATGCAGTCTGAACTGCATCACTCCAAAACTGCCTAGGGACATTTGCATGGTACATCTTGGATCTACCAACCTCCATAAGATGCCTATTATTCCCCTCAGAAACTCCATTCTGCTGTGGTGTGTAAGGAAAATTGGTCTGATGCACTATACCATGCTTGGCCAAGTGATTCTGGAAGGCATGACTAGTGTATTCTCCTCCATTTTCTGACCTTAATACCTTCACGGTAGCATTGTTATGATTAGTAACATATGCTTGGAAGTTTACAAAGGCATCTAACACTATATCCTTAGATGAAAGCAATGTGATCCAAGTATACTTAGACATCGAATCAATGAAAGTCACAAAATACTTCTGATTGTCCCTAGACACACATGGATTTGTCCACCCATCAGAGTGTACTAGATCAAAGCAGTTCTCATATATAGTCTATGATGTTGGAAAATCAGTCCTACAATGCTTTCCTAAGATGCAAGCTTCACACTCCAAATGATTGAATGATAAGGTACGTAAGATCAGTTCAATTGCACGAGTATAAGGGTGACCCAATCTACCATGCCAAGTAATGCTATCAATACTATCAGTAGCACTACTTAAACAAATAGAGTCAAAGGCTTTAGAGAGCTTAGTCTTTTGGAGATGGTAAAGGTCATTCCTACTGTCTCCTCGGCCAATGACTTGTCCGGACTCCAAATCCTGAAACTCAACTTCATTTGGCCTGAATACAACTTGGCCATTAAGATCCACAGTTGCTCTCTTCACAGATATCAGATTGGATGTGAACCGAGATAGGTAGAAGGCAGCTGGATCCTTTTCAAATAACTTCAGATTGCTTATCCCCTCTATTAGGATTTGATCACCATTACCTATCCTGACATTCCTTGTGGTGGCTTTAATATCACTCATCAAACTCCTATCACTAATCATGTGATGAGTTGCTCCAGAATCAACTATTATAGGCTTAGTAGCCTCTACACCAACACTAGAGTGTGTCTTTTGCTTTCTGGTTGTAACCAGAGCTTGGATGCTTCACAACCTGGGCATTGTAGTACACTATAGTGTTTACCCAGTTGGAAGGATCCTTCCTAACCCTTGTGCTCTTTCGCAAAGGCTGAACCTCTTCTTGAACTTCTGGAGGTGTCTCATTTACCTCCTCTTGATTTTGAGACTCTTTCTGCTCATCTCCACTAGACTGATCCGAATTCTAAGCCTAATGTGTCACCTCTTGATCATGATGACCTGAATCCTCTTGGTGCAGATCCTGCACTTATGATTCAGACTCTTGTCCCTCCTCAAAGATCAATAGGGGTTGTTCTTTTAGCTTTTCTAGCTTGATCAGAAGGAGTAGTGCTCCTTCTTATCCCTATTATCTTGGGACATGTTTACCCCAAGCTTCACCAATAAGATCCCTACATTCAATGCCTTATCCTCTGGTTCTTTAAGCATGTCTTCTAAGTCTTCCCATTTCTTCTCCTCATAATACCCCTTTGCCTCCATGAACTTCACGTCTCTGGATACCAACACTCCCCTTGTCTCGGATCATAGCACTTGTACCCCTTTTGAGTTACCGAGTAACCAATAAACATAGCTTTAGTACTCTTTGCAACCAACTTGTTTCTCTGCTCTCCAGGAACCAATACATATCATAAGCACCTAAAGATTATCAGAAGATCTGTTAATGGCTTGGTTTTGTTCAACACTTCAAATGGAGACAGATTCTTCAAGATCTGGGTTGGAATCCGGTTGATAAGATAGCATGACGTCTTTACTGCATCACTCCAAAACCGCCTAGGGACATTTGCATGGTACGTTATGGATCTAGCAACCTCCATCAGATGCCTATTCTTCCTCTCAGCAACTCCATTCTGGTGTGGTGTGTACGAAAAACTGGTCTGATGCACTATCCCATGCTTGGCCAAGTGATTCTTGAACGCACGACTAGTGTATTTTCCTCCATTGTCTGACCTTAGTACCTTCACAGTAGTATTGTAATGATTAGTAACATACGCTTGGATGTTTACAAAGGCATCTAACACTCTATTATTAGATGAAAGCAATGTGATCCAAGTATACTTAGACTTCTCATCAATAAAAGTACAAAATACTTCTGATTGTCCCTAGATACACATGGAGATGTCCACACATCAGAGTGTACTAGATCAAAGCAGTTGTCAAATCTGTGCTTATATATGTTGGAAAAACAGTCCTACAATGCTTTATTTTTTCTTTTCTTTTTTTGGTCAAATCCTACAATGCTTTCCTAAGATGCAAGCTTCACACTCCAAATGATTGAATGATAAAGTAGGTAAGCTAATTTTAATTGCATGAGTATGAGGGTGTCCCAATCTAGCATGCCAAGTAATTCTATCAATACTGTCAGTAGCACTACTTAAACAAATAGAGTCAAAGGGTTAGAGAGCTTAGTCGTTTGGAGATGGTAAAGCTCGTCCCTTCTGTCTCCTCTGCCAGTGACTTGTCCAGACTCCAAGTCTTGAAACTCAACTTCATGTAGTCTGAATACAACTTGGCATTTAAGATCCACAATTGCTCTCTTCACAGATATCAGATTGGATGTGAACTAAGGTACGTAGAAGGCAGCTGAATCCTTTTCAAACAACTTCAGATTGCCTATCCCCTCTATCGTAATCTGATCACCATTAGCTATCCTGACATTCCCTGTGGTGGCTTTAATAACACTCATCAAACTCCTATCACGCATCATGTGATGAGTTGCTCCAGAATCAATAATAATAGGCTTAGTAGCCTCTCCACTAACACTAGAGTGTCTCTGTTGCTTGCTGCTTGTAGCCAGAGCTTGGATATGCTCCACAAATCTCTCCCAATCCTTCCTTTTATTAGGACCATCAGCTCTTGCTATCTCCGGTTCACTGGATCACACTCTTTCTCCTAATGACTCACCCATGTAATCTCAGTAAGAGCATTCTCCTCTGACCATTTGATGTGTCACTTCCTTGACCCCCATCTTTAGGCGCTTTTCTAGACCAACAAGCTGTATGCTTCTCTTCCAATACTTCTCCTTAGATCTCCTGGCCATGGAAAGCTTTCTTAGTCTTCCTTTCTTGCGGCTCATACCACTTTTTTCTCTTGGAACCAAATCACCTACACCATCCGCATCAATCAGCTCATCTACTCTGGTTCACTAACCACACTATTATTTTAAATCCACAAGAGAGCCAAAGATTACATCTTGTTCCAGCCTCTTTTGTGTAACTCCTGAATCCGATGTGCTTGGTCTCAACACATTCAGATCTAACCACAAGCATCTAAGCTCTCTTATCAGCTGGTTGAACTCGTCCTTCCTTTTCTCTAAGTCTCTGATAACCTTTTCAGTTTCACAGACCTTCACCAGATTGGACTTGTTCCTAAAAGCTACATCAAGTTTCTCCCATATCTCCTTTGCGGCTTTACATTGCTTATAAACCTCCAAAAACGATTTTGAGAGAGATCTATGGATTATTTCAAGTGTTTTAATGTCTTCTCTGACCCATTTGTCTTAATCCTTCAGGTCATCTATCTGACCTTCTCCAGTAGTCATATCCTCAAAAGCTTCCACCTTTACATTATTATTCAATAAACCATAGCTTTCCAAAGTTGTTTCAACAAATCCGGACACCTCGTCATAGTTTATCCCTTCAGAAAATACCTCAATCACAGATCTAAGCTTCACCTTCACACGGTGGTCATTGGTTTCCATTAGAACCATTCATCCAAACTGAGAAAGTGAAGAATAGAAACCCAAAATCACCAAGAACACGACTTTTAGAAAGAATCAGATCGCTTGTATAAGAGATTAAGAGATTAGAGAGAGAATATAGAGAATATAGATATATATATATATATAGAGACGCTCAAAACTCTGTTAATTAATAAATGAGAGAGTTTACAACAAATATAAGCTCAGATACAATGGTTTTCATGACTAAAGGGATAAGGAAGCATGTTCCAGCTTGTTTTCCTTTTGGCATCTTCTTTGCTGGCCAAAGATGCTCCTTTTACTTTCCAGCTGTACAAGCCTGTCCAAGACTCTCTCCTTATCCTTTCCAACGTCTGTAGCAAGTGGAGAAAGTTCAAGGTAACTTCTTCTTGACATAAAAGTTACCCGTTAAACTTTGGTAGGTTTTGGTCGAGGTTTGGTTGACCCGGAATGGTACGGCATGTACGGGCTGGTCAATCCAAACTCTCCCAAACCTTCCCAAGCTTCCTTCACTTCAGCCATCTCAATGAAAACTAAAAAGAAATCTGAGTTTAGACGAGTAATAGAGAATTTGAGAGAGACTATAAGAGATTTGGAGACTAAAGGTTGAGTCTTTTCTAAGAAACCATTTCTGGTTCTTTAAGAATTGTAGAGAGAAAAGAAAGAGACTCGAAATCTTGCTTACTTGATTAATGAAAGAGGTTAAAAATTAATGAAACCCTTGATGTTATGATCCCTTTTTGTTTTGATCTGAGGGTGATTTTGTCTGTACTTCATGATGGAATCAATGGATTGAGTGGATTCCTTGCAAGGACAGAAAGGATGGAGGATTGATTGTGCGGGAAGGTAACGATGAGGGTGATTCTTCTGTGAGAGAATGATAGAGAGATCAATCACTTGTTCGTTGTGCCTATGATCGAGTAGTTCATCGCTCGGACGTGATCACTAGGCAAGATGCAGAGGATTTGACTCATAAGAAATAGATGTTCAGAGGCTGAACAAAGGATTCATTTCTTTTAGAGAGATTTTGATAAACAGAGTGAATGATTAAACAAATAACATTACAAGAGTTTGTGTAGAAGACAGAACATGTCTAATACTTATTGGAAACAGAAGAAAAGACTTAGACTTGTATTTTTCGAAAAGAAAAGAGATAAAAACTAGGCAAGACCAAGACTCAATGGTTGAATAGCTTGACTCGGTTTTTATCTTGTTCTTCAATCGAATGTGGGCCTGATGTGGTGTAAACCAATCCAATAATTGCTTTCTCCATTATTCTGGTTTTAGAATGAGTGATAGGCCCTTTAGAAATATCAAATGTGCCTTTGGGTTGGGCTGAGAAAAGAGTTCTTGAATACATCAAGGTCTTGAGTCGAAATCGCATCTCTTTCGCCTGAAAAAGATGCATATGTTCCTTTAGTAAGTTTGGGCTTATTTCTATCAGTTCCAGCTAGGTCCATCTCGCCTGGAGTGTTCAGCTCATCCTGTTCCCCTTCAGTGTCACTCAGCTGGTTCAGCTCGTTTGTCTCCTCTTCAGTATCACTGAGCTGGTTCAGCTCATTCTGCTCCAAGACAGATGCTGTTTCAAGCTCGGTTACATCATCCCTCCTTTGAAAGGATTTGTCCTCAAATCTGGATCATCTGCACAAAAGGAATAAAGTCAGCAACATTGAAGGTAGAACTCACTGTGTACTTACCTTGGAGATCAATCTTGTAAACCATTGTTATTGATGCGTACAAGCACACAGAAAGGTCCATGTGTTCTTGACATGAGTTTGGATTTTCTTTCAGCAGGAAACCTTTCTTTCCTCAAGTGAACCCACACCAAATCTACAGGCTCCAGCACAAGTTCACGCCTACCCTTGTTAAACCATCAAGGTTAGCTTTCTCACTAAGAGGTAATGGATACAAGTCCAGAGGGGTTAAAGGATTGAATCCATACACAATCTGGAAAGGAGAGAACTTAGTAGCCGTATGAACAGAATGGTTGTATGTAAACTCTACATGTGGTAAAAAAATCTTCCCAAGACTTAAGGTTCTTTTTAACAACCGTTCGCAAGAGAGTAGACAAAGTCATGTTAACTACTTCAGTCTGTCCATCAGTTTGTGGATGACAAGTAGTAGAGAACATGAGTTTCGTTCCTAGTTTAGACCACAATGTATTCAAGAAATGACTTAGGAACTTAGAATCCCTATCAGAGACAATGGTTCTAGGCATTCCATGCAAACGTACCACTTCTTTAAAGAACAAGTCAGCAACAATCACAACATTATCAGATTGATGAAGAAGAGTATTCAAACCTTATGGGCGATCCTTGGCTTTGGCTTGGATGCAAACAACACATCTTTGGCAAATCTTCTCTATTTCTTTCTTCATGGGCTTCTCTAGCATACATTTCTTTGGCAAGATGCTGTAAGTCTTTGCAATCCCAAAGTGCCCAATAAGCCCTCCTCCATGGGCTTCTCTAGCATACATTTCTCTCAAAGAGCAGTTAGGAAGACATAGACGGTTTTTAAAGAACAGAAACCCATCTGAGTGATAGTAATCTCCATTAGTATGCTTCTCACAACCTTTATATATACCTCTAAAATCAGGATCATCAACATAATATGACTTAATATGCTCAAATCCTAACAGCTTAGTCTCCATAGATGAAAACATAGAGTACCTCCTATACAAAGCATCAGCAACAATGTTCTCCTTACCTTGCTTGTAGTGAATCTCATAAGGAAAGGTTTCCAGAAACTCTACCCATATGGCATGTCTCTTATTGAGTTTGTGCGGGCCCTTCATGTGCTTGAGTGATTCATGATCAGTATGGATCACAAACTCTTTTGGCTAGAGGTAGTGTTGCCATGTTTCTAAGGCCCTGATGAATGCATAGAGTTCTTTTTCATAGGTAGGATAGTTTAGCATTTCCCCTCCTAGCTTCTCACTGAAATAGGCAATTGGTTTCTTCTCTTGCATCAAGACTGCTCCCATACCTACACCAGAGGCATCACACTCAATCTCAAAGATTTTAGAAAAATCAGGAAGTACCAGCAAAGGAGCATAAGTTAACTTCCTTTCAAAGTTTGGAAGGCTTCTTCTTGTTCTTCTCCCCACTAAAACCTTACATTCTTCTTCATTACTTCCGTCAGAGGAGCTGCTATAGAGCTGAAATCTCGTACAAATCGCCTGTAGAAACCATCTAAGCCATGGAAGCTTTTTACTACACTTACACTTGTGGGACTCGGCCATTCTCGTATTGCCTTCACCTTCTCCTCATCTACTTTGATTCCCTGAGCTGTGACAACAAATCCTAGAAACACAAAGTGATCTGCTCCAAAGGTACATCTCTTAAAATTTGCAAACAATGATTCTTTCCTAAGGACTTGAAGGACAAATTTCAAGGGATGCACATGTTCATTCAAGCTCTTGCTATAGATCAGGATATCATCCAAATACACTACCACAAAATGTCCTATAAAATTCTGAAAACATGGTTCATCAATCTTATAAAAGTACTAGGTGTGTTGGTTAAGCCAATTGGCATCAAAAGCCACTCATGCAAACCATGTTTTGTTTTAAAGGCAGTTTTCCACTTATCTCCTTCTTTCATCCTAAACTGATAATAGCCACTTTTGCAATCAACTTTTGAAAACACACAAGAGCCACATAGTTCGTCTAACATATCATCAAGTCAAGGGATAGGATGTTTGTACTTTACATTGATGTTGTAATGAAAACCCTCCCGGGAGTCGGCACTTGAAGGTTGGTAAATGAATAGACTTTGAATCGAATAATCGATCAAAGGAAGGTGGAATGAAGGGTCACACAAAGGTTGCAGAAGGCCTTTGAGTTTACCCACTCCTAAGCCCGAGGATATGACACACGAAGACGACCTAGGAGGATTTGTTGCTTTGGGTTCACACACCGCGCAGCTGAAATACGATGTCCATCAGACAAAGGATTCAACAAGACTAAAAAGGTTTATTTGATAAAAAGTTGAATGATTAAAACAAGAGAGTGAATAGCTTATTTATAGGATAACTAAATTTGCTGAGAAACCTAAATATTTAATACATAGGGAATGATAAAATCAGTGCATGGAGGAGAGATAAGGTTCTTGAAAAAGCATTTCTTGCATGCAAGAGAGGGCAATTTCCCATGCATTTAAGCACCTAATTTTCGTCACACTTCTTGGACAGAAAATAAACCACTTGTTTATGGATCTTCTTGGGCTTTTAACATAAGAAAATTAGGCTGGGATTGATGTATAACCTCTTGGGCCATTTTTCTGATCAACACACAAGGCAAAACCATCAATTTATGCCCACCTCGTCCATACACACACCCATAAGCCAAGCTTTCTTTTGATTTCTTTCTGCTGCTGATCCGGGTTACATCATCCCCTCCTCCTTTAAAAGGATTTGCCCTCAAATCCGTCATAATTTTTAGAACCTATGGCTGTGAGAGTCTTCTCACAAGATCGCCTTGGTTCACTGCCTTCAGATTCGCACACCTAGCTAAACATTACAAAAGATGAAAGAGCTGTCTTGTTAAGCTCTAGAAGGGATGATCTATTGGCTTCTCGTTGAACTCACTCCTTTTTTTTAGAAGATGGGAAGATGAGAATGATGAATAACAGAAGTGAACACCGAACCCTCAAGTGTGCTCAGATACCAAATAATGAAAACCCTCCCGGGAATCGGCACTTGAAAGGTTGGTAAATGGATAGACTTTGAATCGAATAATCGATCAAATGAAAGTGGAAGGAAGGGTCACACAAAGGTTGTGGAAGGCATTTGATTTACCCACTCCTAAGCCCGAGGATATGACACACCAAGACGACCTATGAGGATTTGTTGCTTTGGGTTCACACACCTCGCAACAGAAATACGATGTCCATCGGACAAAGGATTCAACAAGACTAAGGAAAAAGTTTTTTTGATAAAAAAGTTGAATGATTAAAACAAGAGATTACAGAGCTTATTTATAGGATAACTAAACCTTCTAAGAAAGCTAAATATTTAATACATAGGGAATGATAAAATCAGTGCATGGAGGAGAGAGAAGGTTCTTGAAACAAGCATTTCTTGCATGCAAGAGAGAGCAACTTCATAGCATTTAAGCACTTAATTTTCGTCACTCTTCTTAGACAGCAAATAAACCACTTGTTAATGAATCTTCTTGAGCTTTTAACTTCCACAAAATTGGGTTGGCTTTGATGTATAACCTCTTGGGTCATTTTCCTGATCAAGACACAAGCCAAAAACATCAATTTAAGCCCACCTCGTCCACACACACACCCATAAGCCAAGCCTTCTTTTGATTTATTTCTGCTGCTGATCCGGATTACATCATCCCCTCGTCCTTTAGAAGGATTTTCCCTCAAATCCGTCATAATGTTTAGAACCTATGGCTATGAGAGTCATCTCACAAGATCGCCTTGGTTCACTGCCTTCGGGTTCACACACCTAGTTAAACATTACAAAAGATGAAAGAGCTGTCTTGTTAAGCTCTAGAAGGGATGATCTATTGGCTTCTCGTTGAACTCTCTCCTTTTTTTAGAAGATGGGAAGATGAGAATATTGAATGACAGAAGTGAAACCGAACCCTCAGGTGTGCTCTGATACCAAATAATGAAAACCCTCCCGGGAATCAGCACTTGAAGGTTGGTAAATCGATAGACTTTGAATCGAATAATCGATCAAAGGAATGTGGAACGAAGGGTGACACATAGGTAGCGGAAGACCTTTGATTTACCCAATCCTTAGCCCAAGGATACGACGCACCAAGACAACCTAGGAGGATTTGATAAAAAGTTGAATGATTTAAATAAGAGATTACATAGCTTATTTATATAATAACTAAACTTGCTGAGAAAGCTAAATATTTAATACATAGGGAATGATAAAATTAGTGAATGGAGGAGAGAGAAGGTTCTTGAAACAAGCATTTCTTGCATGCAAGAGAGAGGAAATTCCCATGCATTTAAGCACCTAATTTTCGTCACTCTTCTTGGACAGCAATAAACCACTTGTTTATGAATTTTCTTGGGCATTTAATTTCATAAAATTGGGCTGGCTTTGATGTATAACCTCTTGGGCCATTTTCCTGATAAAAAAAAGCCAAAATTATCAATTTAAGCCCACCTCGTCCACAAACACACCCATAAGCCAAGCCTTCTATTGATTTCTTTCTGCTGCTGATCCGGGTTACATCATCCCCTCCTCCTTTAAAAGGATTTGACCTCAAATCCGTCATAATGTTTAGAATCTATGGCTGTGAGAGTCATCTCACAAGATCGCCTTGGTTCACTGCCTTCGGGTTCACAGACGTAGCTAAACATTACAAAAGATGAAAGTGCTTTCTTGTTAAGCTCTAGAAAGGATGATCTCTTGGCTCCTCGTTAAACACTATTTTTTCAGAAGATTGGAAGATAAGAATGATGATTGACAGAAGTGAACACCGAACCCTCAAGTGTGCTCTGATACCAAATAATGAAAACCCTCCCGGAAATCGGCACTTGAAGGTTGGTTAATGGATAGACTTTGAATCGAATAATCGATTACACAAAGGTTGTGGAAGAAATTTGATTTACCCGCTCCTAAGCCCGAGGATATGACACACCAAGACGACCTTGGAGGATTTGTTGCTTTGGGTTCACACACCTTGCAACAGATATATGATGCCCATCAGATAAAGGATTCAACAAGACTAAAGAAAAAGTTTATTTGATAAAAAAGTTGAATGATTAAAACCAGAGATTACATAGCTTATTTATAGGATAACTAAACTTGCTGAGAAAGCTAAATATTTAATACATAGAGAATGAAAAAATCAGTGCATGGAGGAGAAAGAATGTTCTTGAAACGAGCATTTATTCCATGCACGATAGAGCAACTTCCCATGCATTTATGCACCTAATTTTTGGCATTCTTCCTGGACAGCAATTAAACAACTTGTTTATGAATCTTCGTGGGCTTTTAACTTCAAAAAATTGGGCTGGCTTTGATGTATAACCTCTTGAGCCATTTTCCGGATCAAAACACAAGCCAAAGCCATCAATTTAAGCCCACCTCATCCACACACACGCCCAAAAGCCAAGCCTTCTTTTTATTTCTTTCTGCTGCTGATCCGGGTTACATCATGTTGTTGATGTCTCTGCAGTGTACACACATGCGCCAACTTCCATGCTTTTTAAGCAGCAGGAGTACTGGTACAGCACATGGACTCACGCTTTCTCTGATGTGTCCTTTCTGCATCAACTCATCAACCTCTCTTTGGAGTTCTTTGGTTTAATCTCGATTGGTTCTGTAGGCTGGTCTGTTTGGAAGAGAGGTGCCTGGAACCAAGTCAACCTGGTGCTCAATCCCACGAATAGCTGGCAATCCTGCTGGTGCTTCATCTGGAAAGACATCACTGAACTCCTGAAAAATAAACTAAAGTTCACTCGGTAGCTCCGGTGCAAGGTCAGAAGAAACCATTAGTGCTCCCTTGAAGATAAACAATAGCATAGATTGGTCCAAGTGTACTTCTTTCCTTATATTGCTAGAGTTAGCAGTAAGGAGAATACCTTTTGTTTCTTGGTTAGTAGGCGCTTTCTTCTGAGTTTGAGTTGAACTTGATCATGATGAACCTCATTTGGTGACAAAGGAGCCAAGACAATCTTGTTGTCTTTGTGGTTGAAGGAGTTGCGATTTGTAAACCCATCATGGATGGCTTTCTTGTCTTACTGCCAAAAGCTCCCAAGAAGTATATAGCTTCAGTCCATGGGAAGGACATCACAAACAATCTCATCTTGGTATCTCCCAATGGTTATTGGCACCATGACTTGTTAAGTCACCTTCAACTCGCCATCCTCATTAAGCCATTGAAGCAAGTAAGTCTTAGGGTGTTTTCTAGTCTCCAATCCCAGCTTTTCAACAAGAGTTTCACTAGCAACGTTAGTGCAACTACCACCATCTATAATCAAGTTACAAACCTTATCATTAATAGTGCAACGAGTTTGAAAAAGATTCTCCCTTTGGTCATGTTTTTCTGGTTTGGATTGAAATTTCAAGGACCTTCTTGTCACCAGTAGACCTCCATGGACCAGGTAGTCTATTCCTTCGTCTTCAGTTCCATCAGCTTTCTCTTCTTCTGATACCAACTCGCCATTATCCAAAAGGATCATCACCTTTTTGGTGGTAGACTCACTGGCATAATGTCAAAAGCCATGACACTTAAAACACTTTACATCCCTGGATCTTGTAGCTCGGGTCTTACCCGTGTCATCACGCTGATAGGCTTTTGTTTCCTCCTTTGGTTCGACAAAAACCTTGTTTTCCTTGGCATTAGACGATCTGAAGTTGTTGCCGTAAGATCCTTTTGGTGTAGTCTTTCTTTTCAGCTGTTTCTCAAAGACAATTACCTAGTGGAGAAGTTCATAGATGTCCTCTTACTCCTGTAACTCCAGTCTGTCTTGAATGTCACGATTGAGACCAGCATGGAATCATGCCATAGTTGCTTGAGGACCTTCCTCTACAACTGCTTTTATCATTAGGATTTCCATCTCTTGGTAGTAATCATCTACACTTCTAGGTCCTTGGGTGAGTCTCCTATTTTTTTGATGGACCTCCCGACTGTAATGACCAGAAACAAAACGTTTCTTCGTTATGATTTTAAGCTAAAACCATGAGGAAACTTGAGGGTCTCCTGTCTTTCTACTGGTTTTAACAATCTTATCCCACCAATGTAGAGCATAATCATTGAACTCAGTAGCAGCCAATCTCACCTTTTTAGGTTCTGAATAGTCCTGGCAATCAAACACAAGCTTCATCTTCTTTTCCCATTCCAGGTAAGCATCACGATCATTGGTACCACTGAAAGTTTGTATCCTGAGCTTGAGGTTGCCTAAAGTGTCATCAGCTCTACTTTTGGATGCTCTGTTGGTTCGGGTCTGAGATGCTGCTCTTACTGATATTACTTCATCTGAACTCCTTCCAGACGATGAGTGACTGCCCTCTGTCCCTCCTGTAGCCACTTTGGTTTCCTCTTCAGTATGGCCGGATTTCTCTTCACCCCTTTGCTGATACTTTGATCGATTCTTTTGTATATATATATATATATATATTAAAAAACTGGTTGGCCCTCTTCCAGAACACCAGATAGACAGAGAAGATGAACAGACAAACTAAATTGAAAAGGTTCCCAAAGAGAGAAGAAGAAATCGAAAAAACCCTAAATCAGAAGCCCCCAATCTGCTATGATACCACGTAATGAAACCCTTGGTGTTTCTGATCCCTTTTTGTTTTGACCTGAGGGTGATTTGGTTTGTACTTCATGATGGAATCAATGGATTGAGTCTATTCCTCGCTGGGACAGAAAGGATGGACGATGGATTGTGGAGGAAGGTAGCGATGAAGATGATTCTTCAGTGAGAGATTGATGGAGAGATCAATCACCTGTTCGTTGTGCTTTTGATCGAGCAGGTCACTGCTCGGACATGATCACTAGGCAAGATGCAGAGGATTTGACTCCTAAGCAATCGATGTTCAGAGGCTGAACAAAGGATTCACAAGTTGTAGAGAGAATTTGATAAAAAGAGTGAATGATTGAACAATGAACATTACAAGAGTTTATGTAGAAGACAGAACAGGTATAAGACTTATTGGAAACAGAACCAAAAAAACTTAGACTTGTAGTTTTCGAAAAGAAAAAAGATAAAAACTAGGCAAGACCAAAGACTTAATGGTTGAATAGCTTGACTCGGTTTCGGTGTAAACCAATCCAACAATTTCTTTCTCCATTCTTCCGGTTTTAGAATAAGTGATAGGCCCATTAAAAAGATCAAATGCATCTTTGGCTTGGGCTGAGAAAAGAGTTCCTGTTCCATCAAGGTCTTGAGTCGAAATAGCATCTCCTTGGGCTGAAAAAGATGCATATGGTCCTTTAGTAAGTTTGGGCCGAATTCTACCAGTTCCAGCTAGGTACATCTCACCTGGAGTGTTCAGCTCATCTTGTTCCCGTTCAGTGTCACTCAGCTAGATCAGCTCGTTTGTCTCCTCTTCAGTATCACTGAGCTGGTTCAGCTCATTCTGCTCCAAGACAGCTGCTGGGTCAAGCTCGGTTACATCACAAATATATAGAAGAGGTTATGGCTATGCTTAACGGATACAAGATAAGGTTTCAACACTAAGCATGTGGAGTAAAGGTCTTGGGGCGCCGAATTTGAAATGCATGGACCCGAAGCTTCACACGCGTGATTCCTTTAGCATCTTGACTACATGCTCTTGGCCAGCTTGTCCATCCGCAGACTAACCTTATCCTCAAGGTTCAGTGCATCTAGACGGAAGGGGAGAGTGGAGGAATAGCTTATCCGTGGGAAGGTAACTTCTCTGGTTTTACACGGATTAACTTTGGTCGACCCAAATTTACTTTGGTCGACCCAAATTTACTTTGGTCGACCTAAGACTTGTACGGCCAACTTGTACGGCCTTGTACGGCCAACTTGTACGGCCTTGTACAGCCTCGTACGGACTTGTACGGACAACACCATTTCACTTCCTCTTCATTTCCTCAGTATTCTTCAACCTTCATCCATAGTTTATAACCTCTTCTCTTATTTGGTTCAACACTCCCCCTCAAGCTTGACCAAGGGAACCAGTCAAGCTTGGATGTCATGAGATCTTCCTCATTAAAAACCTTGCCAAAGAAAACCTTTCATAGGGATAAAACCTTAGCAAGGAAAAGAGTAAGACCTCATGACGAGGGGACTCGTTGCGCCTGGTAAGATCTATGAGTCCCAACCTATGATGGATGGACTCAAGAGTCTTCTGCCTTTGAGCTTTAGTGAACACATTGGCCAACTGATCTTCACTCCGAGTGTAGCAAGGTAAAATCACTCCTTGGACTATCATTTGTCTCATCTTGTGGCAATCAACTTCAATGTGCTTGGTTCTTTCATGGAACACCGAGTTGGAGGCAATGTGGATTTCTGCTTGGTTGTCACAATGCATGGTCATTGGCGTGGACTGATCTATCTCCAAGTTCTTCAATATACCCTTGATCCAAACTAGCTCATTAGTCAGATTCAACATGGCCCTATACTCAGCTTCAGCACTTGAGCATGACACTACCTTTTTCTTCTTGCTCCTCCATGTGAGTTCCCACCAATGAAAGTCCAATAGCCCATGGTTGATTTCCTATCTGCTCGATCTCCAGCCCAATCAGCATCACGTATCCCACCACTTCAGTGCTATTGTTACATCCCATCCACACTCCTTGTTCTGGTGAACCATTCAAATACATCAGGATCCGGCTAACCATGTTCCAATGGTGCTCCTTTGGTCCTTACCAATAAGCTTGTTGTAAAGCTTGGCATTTTCAAATGGTTGGCTATCTTCTGCCCCCCCCCCCACGTGGAACCTTATATCCATCTTCTAGGGGTGTCTTCATTCTCTTTCCTCCAAGCTTACCTGCATCTTTCAAAAGATCAAGTTGATATTTCCTTTGTAAAAGAAATAAACCTTCCTTGGACCTACATATCTCAATTCGAAGGAAGTATTTCATTTCACCCAAGTTTTTAATCTCAAAAACCAACTTTAAGAAGTCCTTGGTTGATTGAATTCCAACCTTGTCACTTCCTGTGATGATGATATCATCAACATACACAAGAAGGACTACAATACCTGATGGAGTGGTCAAGGTGAAGAGGGTGTGGTCGAGTTCTGACTTCTTGAAGCCTTTCCTATTCAGAGTTGTGCTCAGCTAGGTGTACCATGCTCTAGGTGACTATTTGAGACCATATATGGCCTTCTTCAGCCTCAAAACATTTCCCCCCTTATCCAAATGCTCAAGATCAGGAGGAGGATGCATGTAGACTCCATCTTCAAGTTCTCCTTGCAAGAAGGCATTCTTCACATCCATTTGCCAAAGGTCCCATTCTAGGTTCACAGCCAGAGATAGCACTATTCTGATTGTATGGAGCTTGGCGACTGCAGCAAATGTATCTATGTAGTCCTCTCCATAGGTTTGATTAAACCCCCTTGCCACTAGTCTGGTCTTCTTCCTATCTATCTTTCCATTTGCAAGATACTTGATAGTGAATATCCATCTCCTAGATACAGCCTTCTTCCCCTTTGGCAGTTTACTTTCATACAAAGTATCATTCTTGATCATTGCATCCGCTTCAGGACCAACTGATTCCCTCCATTCTTTATCTTGCATGGTTCTTCATAAGATCTCGGTAACTGACTACCATCCAGGCTAATCATGAAGGTACAATGTTCTTTAGGGTAATGAACCAATGAACAAACAGCTTGTGTAGGATGCTCAACTGCTTGTGCATTGTAGTATACCCGTGTATTAACCAAGTGGGAAGGAGGATTCCTTGTCCTTGTACTTCTTCTAAATGGTTGAGACACTTCAGGTTGTTCCTCCTCGGCCTCCTCTTTTTATTCCTGGTTTACATTTCCAACTCCCTCAGCTTCATTTCCTTGCTGCACACCTTGATCATGTTGAGAACCTGATCCTTCCTCATACTGATCATTAGTATCAGGTTCATTTCCCCCTCATTATCAAGGTGGGGTTCTTGACCATCCACAGTAGCAGTGGGGAGACCCTTTTGTTTTCCTCCTCTACTCTTCGGATCCTGGGATAAGTGAATCCCAAGACTTTCCAATATAATTCTGAAGTTGGCTTTTTCTGAAGCCAAGTCTTTGAGCTCTCCTTGGTTCTTCTCCTCATAGAATCGCCTTTCTTCTACAAACTTCACATCCCTTGACACAAGCACCCTCCTGGTTACTTGAACATAACACTTGTACCCCTTCTTAGTTGGTGAGTACCCAATGAACATACCCTTTCTGCTCTTTGCCTCCAACTTGTTCCTTAACTCCCCTGGTCTGTGAACAAAGCAGAGACAACCAAAGACCCGGAGATGATCTAAGGCTGGCCTATACTTGTTCAGAACCTCAAATGCTGACTGATCATCAAGGACTTCGGTTGGGGTTCGGTTGATAAGGTAACATGCAGTGGCAACAACATCACTTCAGAATCTCTTTGGTACATTTGCTTGGAACATCATGGAGCGAACAACCTCCATAAGGGTCATGTTCTTCCTCTCGGCCACTGCATTCTGTTGAGGAGTGTAGGGACAGCTTGTTTGATCAAGAATTCAATGTTGGGATAGGTACTGCTTGAAGGCTTGACTTGTGTACTCTCCACCATTATCTGATCTAAAATTTTAAGCTTTCCATTGAAATAGTTAGTCACATAATTCTGAAATTTTCTAAATGCATCAAGCACCCTATCTTTAGATTTGAATCAAGGTTATCCATGTGTATCTAGACTTCTCATCTATGAATGTGACAGAGTATTTATGGTTCTCTCTAGACAAGCAAGACGCAATACAAACATCTGAATGTATTAAATTAAAGCAGTGATAGTAGTGCACTTGTGAAATATAGTCTTACAATGCTTGCCTAAAATACAAGTTTCACAATCATTATTTTCAAAAACAACACCTGGAACCATTAAGTTAAAAGCTCTAACATGAGGATGTCCTAGTCAAGCATGCCACAAAGCATTCTTATTTAAAGTAAAAGCAAGAACAAAAGTAAAAGAACAACTATGACTATGCAGAGAAGTAATCTCTTCAAGTAAGTAAAGGTCTCCTTTTGTAACTCCATGCCCAATCAAACGGCTGCTCTCAATATCCTGAAAATTCACGTCATTAAGACTGAAGATAACATTGCATTCCAAATCATTGGTACACTTCTTAACATATAACAAGTTTGATGTAAACTCAGGCATATAAAAAGCTCTAGATTCCGTATCAAACAGCTTAAACTTTCCTATACCCCTTATTGGAATCCTATCACCATTAGAAATCATAACATGTCCATGTGCAGGTTCTATGTCTTTAATAAGACTAGTATCACTAATCATATGATGTGATGCACCTGAATCAACTATCAATGGTTAAGACATGCAACAAGTACTATGAGATAGACCAGCAATCCTAGAGTGAGTATATGCATCAGTTTGATGATGAAAACTAGCAACCTTAGATGGACCAAATGAATACCCCCTGAGGTTACCAAATATGTTACCATTATCTTTAAGCATCTGGATGAGAGCATCCATTTCTGATCCGCGGATACTCATGCTCATTTGGGCGGTTGGTTTGTTGAGTAGTGTAAGTCACCAATGCCTTGTTCTCACCACCTTCACGTCCTTCAGTCTCATGTGCCCGGTTTGAGGGTGTGCTCCATTCATCCCATGCTGACCACTTCCTCCATAGCTCACATTCGCCCTTGCATCCCTGTCCTTCATGAACTTGGTTGGTTTGAGATGTGGATGAAGGATCCATCACTGGTGCTTCTTGTGACCTTGTCTCTTGCAATGATCCCAGTTCCCATTAAACCTCCTATCTTCATACTTGTTCACCTTGTTGGCTTGAGGCACCTCTGCTTGATTAGCTAAGGTAAGCTCCCATTTCCTCCAAACAGTCCCAATGACCCTTGTTCCTTCTGGATCTGATCGCAGACTTCTTCCAAGGTGGGTAGCTTCTTGGAAGATGTGTTTCACCAGGGTATTGTAGGTAGAGCTAAGGGTGAGCAACCAGCCAACGAGTTTATCATGCTCACACCTTTCACTGAGATCATCTGGATCTGTTGTACTCGGCCTCATCATCTCAAGCTCCAACCACAAAGCTCCTAACTTTCCAAGGTGCTTTATGAACTCCATATCTTCTTGTGCTACACTGTTGATAGCTCGCTCTATCTCAAACACACGAGTAAGGTTTGAGATGTTCCCATACAGCTTCTGGAGTGTATCCCACATGTCCTTTGACTTCACACAGTAGTTGTATGCCTTTATGATCGACGGATCTAGATAGCTTTGAAGGATACACATCACCAGGTCATCTTCCTGGATCCACTTCACTTCATCACACACGGCAATCTCCATGCCGCCTTCATGAGTAATGAATTTTCGAGCTTCATCCTCGAGGATGTGGTTCCATAAACCCTTACTCCCCACTGTTTTCTTATTGAAACCCTTAATTGGTCTCGATCCCTTTGAATGATCTTGAGGGTGATTTGGGTCGACTTTCTGATGGTTTATGTTGATCGGATAGAACTGATAACAACAGATGATGATGGTTTTGTGGATGAAGGACGATATGGTGATGAAACTTCAGTGAAGATCTATGGATTGATCAACACTTCTGTAGAAGTGTCTATGATCTAACAGGTCACCGCTCAGACATGATTAATAGACAGTTTGCAGAGGATTTGACTCCTAGGCAATCGATGTTCAAAAACTGAACAAAGGATTCACAAGTTTGTAGAAGTTTTTACTAGATGCTCTTGGCCAGCTTGTCCATCCGCGGACTAACCTTATCCTTAAGGTTCAGTGCATCTAGACGTCAGGGAAGAGTCGAGGAAGAGCTTATCCACAGGAAGTTAACTTCTCTGGTTTTACCCGGATTAACTTTGGTCGACTCAAATTTACTTTGGACAACCTAAGACTTGTACGGCCAACTTGTACGGACTTGTACGGATAACACCATTTCACTTCCTCTTCATTTCCTCAGTATTTTTCAACTTTCATCCATAGTTTATAACCTCATCTCTTATCTGGTTCAACACTCAAACCTCCCATCAGTTCTCTTCATGTACTCAGTCATTTCAACATGGCCACACGATGGTTTTAAATCCACAAGAGAGCCAAAGATTACATCTTGACCATTTAATGTCTAAATGTAGTTTCAATCTTGTGAAAAATTAGGGCATGATTAGGAATCCTAAAATGCAGAAGATTAAGAACTCCAACCTTAACCTTCAAGAGGCTCTGACCACTTGATATGGCCTTGGGTAGACTGTCTCTCCTTGGAACACTTGAAGGAACGTAGGTGAAAGGATCAAGAGCTTGCTGGGTCTCTTGGATGGCGAATTGATAGAACTTTGGTTGTGATTTGATGGAGTCAAGGCTTTTAGGTCTCGAATAAGGTATAGTTCTCCACACAAGGATGACGGAGGATCCCTGAGTTTTTCCGTCAGCTACCTTATGAGTGTAACCTCGTTTGTTTGGTGCATGATGGATTCATGTAAACAGGAGAGTCTTCTCCCTAGGTGAAAGAGATGGAATGCTCAAAAGATGAACACAAGGACTAAGGCTCATGAGAGACTTAAAGTATCTTCTGAAAAGCAAGTTTGATTAAAAGAAAAAGGTTTTTTTTTTACATTGAGGTCGGACCGCTCTTAAATAAGAAAAGCTAAACGAAAATCCTAAGCTAGAAAACCCTAATTCATGACAATAATAGACTTAACGAAAACCAAACCCTAAGGGGTTTATAATACCAAAACTAAAACCAAAACAAAAACCAACTAAGTCTTTGTTTATGTCTAATAAAGTAAAAAAACAATAGAATTAAAGTCCTAAAACACATAAGGACGTGGATGGACTATATAGATGGTCCGTGGTTATCGATCCTTTATCTTCATAAACCGATAAGTCCCTTCTTCAGCCAGCAGTTTATTAGGTTCATCCAGGACTTGAAACAAGTTTAGATAACCTTCCTGAGCTTACCACGTGCACATGTTGTTGGTCCAGCCCATGAAACAAATGGATCGATGTTTTTCTTCTTTTGAGTAGAAAAGGCCCTGTTTCTCCCATCTTCAGTTCTGGTCCGATCCAGCAACTTCTTCAATATATTGATTTGTTACTTAATCCCATTTGGACGAGTAAACTGGTTCCCATGGCTCAGAATAAGATCAGGTACGATGCTCCTCATCTCCTCTCTTTTTCGTGTCCAATCAGGTTTACCTTTATCACCATGCTCAGGTTCTCCCAACTCACCCATGCATAGTTCAATCAGCTCTTCCTCTCCAGATTCGTCCAGCTGGTTGCATACTCCTGATTCATGTTGTTTCCAAGCCATATCAAGAGTTCTTCTTCTCTCTCGGTGAAGAACTTCATAGAGTATTCCAATAAAGCCTTGAAACTGCCCATTTAGCCGACATTGAACATTAGCTTAGCTAATCCATTCAGTAGACTCCTTGCCTTGCGTTTGAGTCTGATCAGGCTGATTCGGGTCGCATCATCCTCTCTCCCTTCAAAAGGATTCGTCCTCAAATCCGAGCCTTTTAAGATGATAGAACCATGATCACTCAAAACCAAAGTCCTTGCTCTTTTGTCCACGGTTTGGTTCATGTTTTCACACACACAGAAATCTTCTCCTGGCTTGAATACATAGTCTTGCAATCCCTTTACGTGCCTTAGAAGATGCTCATTGCAAGCAGCACTTACAGTAAGCAATTTCTCTCCTTTATTCCATACACACACCCTAGACATTGCTATATCAGTATGTATTGACTGCTCACCTTGATAAGAAAGGAGCATTGGATCTCTAAGACCGTACATGAACTTGAGATGTTGAGGCCTGCTACTGCTGATCAAGATGTTCTGAATGAGAGGTTGAGCAAGATAAGGTCTTTGGACTCCCTCTCACCATCAATCCGATCTACAATGATATCATCAAACACATCTTGAGGTCAGAGAAGATCCAACCACTTGAAGATGTGTATGCTCAGATCCAGAAGGAGCAAGGTTCGCTTGGACACTTTGGTGGAAAGGGTGATCTTTCCCTTGCAAACAAAGCAGAAGTTCCCCAAGTCAACAAAGCATCCTTCAGAAATGATGGCAAGAGGAGTCACTCTACTGATGTGTGTGAGCATTGGAAGAAGTAGGGACACAAGAAGGGTCAGTGTTGGATCCTTCATCCACATCTCAAACCGAAGTTGATGAGGGACATAGATGCAGCAAGACCTCACTACACAATTGGCTCATCCGAGCAATGAGGAACCTCAGGCAACAAGTCTGATGGAGGAAAGGCCATGACAAGCAGTGTTCTGAAGGTGAATGAAGATGAACTGCTCAGAAAGTTACACCTCGACCTCATCCTAAAAGCACTCAAAGAGCACTCTAGTATGGTCTCTGGTTACTCTCTGGCTGCTTGTAAAGCTCAGGATGATGGTATTACCTTTGCTGCTTCAAAGATGACTAGAACTGTTAGTAGTAATCCTAAACCTTTAATCATTGATTCTGGTGCATCTCATCATATGATTGTGATTCTAGGCTGATTAAAAGACATACAACCAGCTTTAGGACATTTTCTAATTGCTAATGGCGATAAAATACCAATCAAAGGAATAAGGAACTTGAGCTTATTTGAAAAAAAAATCTAAAGCTTTCTATATGCCTGATTTTACTTCTAATCTCTTATCTGTTAAACGTGTGACTACTGATCTTAATTGCAATGTTACCTTTAGTCCTAATGATATGAAGTTTCAGGATATTGAAAGCAGTAGAGTGATTGGAAAGGGATTACCAAAGGCAACCTATATATGCTTGAAGAGATCAAGCCTCTTTCTGATTATTACTGCTCATAAGGTTCTGTTCCTGTTAAGAATAATAAAGCTTTATGGCATGCTAGACTAGCACACCCTCATAGTAGAGCCTTGAACTTGATCTTTCCTAATGTTGCATTTAAAAGTTATGGTTTCGAGGCTTGTATTTTGGGTTAACATTGTAAGACTGTCTTTGCAAAATTTGATTCTATCTATAAGCAATGTTTTGAATTAGTTCATTTAGATGTTTGGACTGCTCCTTGTGTGTTTATAGAGAACCATAAGAACTATGTTACATTCATTGATAACAAATCTAAGTACACTTGGGTCACATTGCTGAAGTCTAAGGATAGGGTCCTAGAGCATTTAAAAAATTTGAAACTTACATTGCCAACCAATATAATGCCAAGCTGAAAATTTTTAGAACAGATAATGGAGGTGAGTACACAAGCAATGAATTCAAAGATCACTTAGCCAAACAAGGGATCATCCATCAAACAAGTTGTCCTTACACGGCACAACAAAATGGGGTAGCTGGGCGGAATAATCGACACTTGATGGAGGTTGCAAGGTCTATGATGTTCCACACCAATGAGCCAAAACATTTTTGGGGTGATGCTGTGGTCTCAGCCTACTACTTGATCAATCAGATTCCAACCAAGATTCTACAAGACATCTCACCTTTTAAAGTCTTGAACAAGAACAAACCATCTCTGGATCATCTGAGGGTCTTTGGTTGCCTTTGTTATGTTTTGGTACCCGAGGAGTTAAGGAACAAACTTGAAGCTAAGAGTACAAGATCAATGTTCATTGGGTAATCTCCTACCCAAAAGGGATACAAATGCTATGATCCAATGGACAGAAAGGTTAACTTTTCCAGAGATGTCAAGTTCATTTAAACAAAAGAGTGCAATGAAGAGGGGAATTGGGAAGACTTGGAAGATCTATCAAGAACTTCGTTTGATAAAGCCACTAGTCTCTGGTTGATTGGTGAAGGTCGTGGGATCAAATTTACCCAGAATCGAAGCACTGGCAGTAGAACCAGTCCGGAAGTTGAAGAGGAAGCTGACACTCCCCAAATTGATCTTGAGGGGGGAAATTATCCTGAAGAAGAAGAGGTCCATGAAGGTGGAAGTTCAGGCAGTCATGATGAAGATCAGGTAGAAGAAGAAGTTGGTGGACCTAATGATGGACCAGCAGAAGTTCAAGAGGAAGTAGAGACTGTAATGATACCACAACCAAGGAGGAGTACAAAAGTTAGATGTCCACCATCCAACTGGATTAACTCTAGAGTCTACTACAATGCCCAAGATGTAGCGCATCCATCTCAAGCAGTCTGTTCCTTAGCTACATTTCCAGAAGAGCGTTGTGAGTTTATGATCAGTCTGGATAAGAATCATATTCCAAGATCACATGAGGAGGCTATGGAAGATGAGGAATGGAGGAACTCTGTCTCGGATGAAGCAAATGCAATGATCAAGAATGATACCTGGTATGAGAGTGAGTTGCCTAAAGGGAAGAAGGCAGTTTAGTGTAGATGGATCTTCACGGTGAAATACTTGCCAAATGAGAAAATGGATAGGAAGAAGATCAGACTGGTGGCAAGGGGCTTTACTCAAACCTCTGGAGATGACTACATTGACACATTTTCCCTAGTTGCTAAGCTACATACAATTCAAAATTTATTGTCATTTGCAACCAACCTAGAGTGGGACTTATGGCAAATGGATGTGAAGAATGCATTTCTTCAAGAAGAGTTAGAAGACGAGGTCTATATGCATCCACCACCAGGACTTGAGGGACTTGTGAAACCATGCAATGTCTTTAGACTGAAGAAGGCTATCTATGGGTTAAATCAAGCTCCAGAGCTTGGTAGAACAAGTTGAGTACAACACTTAATGGGCGAGGCTTCAAGAAATCCGAACTGGATCATACCATTTTCACTCTCACCACACCCTTAGGTATCATTGTCCTTCTTGTATATGTTCATGAAATTGTCATTACAGGAATTGACAAATCTGGTATTGAAGCTACTAAATCATTCCTTAAATCTGTGTTCGAAATTAAAGATATGGGAAATGATATACTTCCTCGGAATAGAGATATGTAGATCCAAGGAAGTTTTTTTTCATTTCCCAAAGGAAATATACCCTTAGTATTTTGGAAGATGCAGGGAAGCATGGAGGATCAGTTGCCAAAACACTTTTGGAGGATGTATACAAAGTCTTACTTGAGGGGGAGATGGAAAATAAGTAACCATTTGAAGATGCCAAACTCTATAGGAGGATGGTTGGTAAGTTAATCTATTTTACTATCAGCCGTCCTGATATTTGTTTTGCTGTGAATCAGGTGAGTCAACACATGCAAGGATCCAAGGTGTATCACTGGAACATGGTGGAGAGGATCCTTAGGTATCTAAATGGCTTGCAAAGTCAAGAGTGTGGTTGGGATGCAATAGGAGTACTGAGGTAGTTGGATATTGTGATACTGATTGGGCAGTAGACCGAGCTGATAGGAAATCAACAACAGGCTATTGCATATTCATAGGAGGCAACTTAGTGACTTGGAAAAGCAAGAAGCAGAAGTTAGTATCTCGCTCAAGTTCTGAAGCTGAATAGAGGGCCATGTTGAAGCGGACCAATGATATAGTATGGATCAAAGGAATTCTGAAGCATTTGGGCATTGATGCATCCGACCCTATGACCATGCATTGTGACAATCAAGCTGCCATCCACACTGCATCCAACTTAGTCTTCCATGAGAGAACCAAGCACAGTGAAGTAGATTGCCACAAGGTGAGGCAAATGATGGTGCAAGGAGTCATCCTTCCTTGCTACTCAAGAAGTGAAGATCAACTTGCGGATGTGTTCACTAGGCAGCTAGACAGAAGACCATTGAGTCCATCCACTCTTGGTTAGGGAGCATTGATCTATCACCAACCAATTAGTCCCCTTGCCATGAGGTCCTTACTCTTTTTTCATTCGTTCTGTTTTGTCCCAAAAAGGTTTTACTTGGTGAGGTTTTTAATGAGGAGGGTCTCATGTATTCCAAGCTTGACCGGTTCCCTTGGTCAAGCTTGAGGGGGAGTGTTGAGTTGTGGAATAACATTTTGGAGAGGTTTAGAAGGTTTTATAAGAGAAAATAGAAGGTTTAGAAGGTTTTATAAGATAAAAGAGATGGCATGGAAGAGAAGTTTAGAAGGTTTTATAAGAGAGAAGGCATGGAAGAAAGTTTCTTAAGTAGGGCTAGTGTCGACTATATGGATTGTACACGGCCGACCGTACGCACACTCGACCAAATCTTTGCCATTCGACCTTGGAACACATTTGGGTATGTGCAAAAATAGGGCAAAAGTGTACGGACATGACTTGGTCCGTACAACCTTTGTTACCGTGGTAAAAATGTGAAAAGGTTAAGTGGGATAGGCACCTGGTTGAGGAAGAAGGTTTGTTCTAAGAGCCTTTACGTGAAGGTGAGTCTTTGATCTCGGTTGTGACCGTTTTAAGATAAGGCTGGAGCGCTTAGACAGCTGGTACTAGCTGAAAAGGGGAAGGCATCTAGTCTAAGATGCCAAAGGCATCTAGCGTGTGGCTCACTCTGGTCCATACGTTTGAAAAGGGGCGCCTAAAATTCCTTGTCCAGTTTTCCTTCTTTTTTTTGCGAAAGCTTGTAAACCTCTCTATATAAGTTGTAATCCAGACTGAATAATCGATTAAGAGAGTCTACTCTCTCCTTTTCTCTCATACTCTCTCTCACGAATACTCTCAATCGCTCTAATCTCTCTAATTTCTTCTCTAATCTCTCCTATTCTTGAGCATACTCGATCATTTTCTAAACACTTATACACTTTTAATTAGTTGTTTGGAGTATGTTCAATGAGTCGTAACCTGGTATGAATGGACTCAATAACCTTTTGTCTTGATGCCTTGGTGAATACATCCGCCAATTGATCCTTACTTCTTATGTAGCATGGTAAGATCTCCCCAAGACCAATCATCTGTCGTATTTTGTGGCTGTCCACCTCAATGTGCTTGGTCCTCTCATGGAACACAGAGTTTTTTGCAATGTGGATGGCCGCATGGTTATCTCAGTGCATAGTCATTGGTGTGTCTTGCTCAAATCCCAAATTCTTCAATACCCCTTTGATCCATACCAGTTCATTTGTCAGCTTCAACATCATCCAGACTCCTTGGCCTGGTGATCCATTGAGGTACCTTAGTATTCTGTCCACCATCATCCAGTGATGTTCCCTTGGCTCTTGCATATGCTGGCTCACCTGGTTCACAGAAAAACAGATATCAGGACGAGTAATGGTTAAATATATTAGCTTACCAACCATCCTCCTGTATAGTTTAGGATCTTCAAAGTGTTGGTTGTTCTCAATGTCCCCCTCACGTGGAACCTGCATCTTTTGGCTGTCTTTCCACAAGGTTTACCTGCATCTTTCAACAAATCAAGTGTATATTTCCTTTGGGACATGAATAAGCCTTCCTTGGATCTACATATATCAATTCCAAGGAAGTATTTCATCTCCCCTAAGTCTTTGATTTCAAACACATATTTCAGATAGTCTTTTGTATCTTGTATACCTTCTTTGTCACTTCCAGTTATGATGGTATCATCAACATATACTAGAAGGACAATGATACCTGAAGATGTGGTGAGTGTGAAGAGCGTGTGATCCAATTTTGACTTCCTGAAGCCTCGCCCATTCAGTGTAGTACTCAACTTGTTATACCAAGCTCTAGGAGACTGCTTCAAACCATAAATAGCCTTCTTCAACCTCAGCACATTTCATGATTTCACAAGACTTTCAAGCCCTTGTGGAGGCTTCATATAGATCTCATCTTCAAGATTTCCTTGTAGGAAGGCATTATTTACATCCATTTGTCATAGGTTCCACTTCAGAATAGTTGCAACAAATAGAATAATCTGGATAATGTGGAGCTTGGCAACTGGAGTAAAAGTTTCTATGTAGTCCTCTCTATAGGTTTGAGTGAAACCTCTAACCACCAGTCTATTTATCTGAGAAATAAAGAAGACCAGTGGAAAATGAGGTTGGTCCGTACATCCTTGCCATACAAGGCAGTCCGTACAACCTTGTCCTCCAAGCAACTAAACCTAAACCTATAGTGACTTGGAAGGCAAGGAAGTATCCAGACTCGACCAACATCTTCTAGAAGCTAATTTGAAGTTCAAAAGAAGAGAGGTATCTGTTGGACAAGATCAGAAGCAAGTGGGGATTAAAATAGGTTAAAGATCACATGTGAGGTTAAGCTTGGGAGCTGTTTAGGAGAGGTCCCTTTCACGAGCCAGACCTCACTTTGTTTATTATTTTCTGCATGTCCCAATTTGTCATTAAATACATGTTGTATGCCTCCCATATTCAGCAAGGAAAATAAATCCCTCTCTTAGTCTACTTCTCTCTCTCGAGACAAACAACAAACATCAATCTCTCTCTCTTTTATTTTCGATCAAACTCTCTTCTCTCTAAGTGTTCTTGAGTCTGGTTCTTCATTTTCTAACATGTGATGAGGACATTCAACCAGAGCTTGAACCAGACCTAACTGAACCTGATATCCAAGACATGATCAGCAAGATAACTAAGGCAGAGACTGTTCAAGAAGTGCCAGTACCAACCGTATACAAGGGAGCTATAACCAGACAAAGAGCAAAGATACTTCAACATAAGTTTAATGAGAGCTTGATACTTGCTTCTGATCTTGAACAGGTTAACACCACTAAAGAAGCTACTGATGATAGCACCAAGATGGATGCCCTGAAGATGGGAGAGCCAAACTTGAAGGATGATGGACCGGATGAACATACCAAAGCATCAAGAGGAGATCCCTGGCCATTCATTCCAAACCACAGTCACAACAATCTGATGATCATTGCCATAGAAGACCAACTTGCCTAGCAAGACTCTTGGACTGATCAAGTAACTAGGCCAAGCTCCTTGTGTGTGCTCTTTTCCTTGCTCTTGGTTTTGTCCCAGTGGGTTTTACGGAGGAAGGTTTTTAACGAGGCCACAATCTGCTTCACATAATTCCTAGATGCTATTTCGGTCCAAGCTATGACGAATTATGTCATTTTGTTATATTTCCTTTTTTTTTAAACTATAGTTTTTATTTCCTGACCTAAAGGAGTCTGTTCCTTTAGTCCTATTTATAGTTTTTGCACGCCCCCTTTCTTTGGGCAGTCTTGAAAAAACAGAAAAGCTTTTTCTTCGGAAACCCTAGAATTCTCTCTCTAGAATTCGCCTCCTTTCTCTCTGCCTTGTGAGACCAGTACCTCCACGGCTTAGAGAAGCCTTGTGTTGTATCACGAGTCCCCCCATTCCTCGTGTGGTGCACTTAAATCCATCAAGTTACTTCTGTCCAGACTCCTTCGGTTGATTAGATCAATCCAAACGAGTCACCCCTTGTGCAGATCGGCTCCTTCTCTTGTACTAAGGATCATACAGCCTTTGATAGCTTAGGCTTGTATCATTTCTGGTATCAGAGCTGAAGTTCCTTCAGCATCAGGTTGCATCTATCCTATCTCTTCTTACTTGCAATCGTTTAATTTTTTTGTTTTGCATTCACAAAATAAAAGCCATAAGAAGTCATATTGTTTCGGTTGCATCTAGTTTAACTTGTTCAATTTCATAAAGAAAGAAAACCTTATAAAGAAATCTATTTGTCTCTTTGCATCTAGTTCTTTCATCTTTCTTAAACACGTTTGTTCATCCTGTTCTTATTGATGTCGATTTAGGTTGTCCCTAGATCATTATTTTCGTGCCAAAGGATCAGAAAAAGGTGTTAGTATTAAGTGCATATCCGGTTTTCCATTTTGGTCGATACTATTTTCCTTTTTTGGTCGATACTCTTTTGTTTTCCATTTATTTTTGCTTGCAGACCACTCCTTTTCTTTTCTCTTCAGTTTTTCGAATTTAAAAACTCAAAAAAAGACAAAAAAAAGTAGTTTAACTTATTTTAATTACTCTTCAAATTTTACAAAAAAAAAAGGAAAACATTCTCGATTATTTTTCTTGTCTTTCCTTTTTATTAACTCAAGCAGAAACTTAGGTCTTCTTTGTTTCTGTTAGGTTAATCGACAGCAGCCATGGGAGAAGCAGCTGAGCAAGTCGCCCTCATGCAGATGTTTGCAGCCTTGAGAGAAGACATGATGGCAATGCGCCAAGACCTTGGAGATAGGCTAACTAGGGTCGAGCAAAGACCAACAATGCAAGCAGTCCGGAATGTTGATAGGTTCCTCAATCCGAACCAAGGCAACAACAGAAGAGAAGGTGTGCACCATAATTACAACCCGGAGACTAGTACACGGAATCAACAGACTGATGAAGACACTGGCCAGCAACGTGTCCCTAATCCAACCCAAAGAGCAGGCCTTCAGCCAGATGACTATGGTGATGAGGAAGGAGAGGAGTTCCTGCCCCCACCTAGAGTTCCTCGCCGGCAAAACAGGCACCAAGAGTTTGAAGAAGAGGACTACTTACTTCCCTTGAGAGCTCCTCGCCAACAGCACCACCACCAAGGGCGGGAACACATCAAGATGGAAGCCCCAACCTTTGCTGGAAAGGTTGATCCTGAAGCTTACCTTGATTGGGAGAAGAGGATGGATCATATCTTTAACTACTACAACCACCCTGGTCCCAAACGAGTTGCTTTAGCAGTAGCTCAACTCACTGACAATGCTCTTTCCTGGCGGGATAGATTGTGTTCAGATAGAAGGAGAAGTAATCTGAGACAATTAGACTCTTGGTTAGACATGAAGGACGCAATGAAGCAGAGATTTGTTCCACAACACTTTCACCGAGATCTACAGAGGAAGTTCAGATCACTTAAGCAGCTCAGCAAGTCAGTGGAAGAGTATTATGAGGAGTTTGAGAAGCTGAGAAATCGCCTAGACCTTAATGAGGATGAAGAGGCTACTATGGCTCAGTTTATTGACGGACTACAAGATAGGATAAGCTGCAAGGTTGAAAGGCAGAGTTACACTGATATGAGGGATCTCTTTCACCTAGCTGTCCAAGCAGAGCAACACATCAAGAAGAAGAGCTCCAGAAGCAAGTCTCAATCCACCTGGAATTCAAGCAACAGCAACTAAAACAAACCAGTGGACAAGGGAAAAGGAATTGAAGGGGATAACAGACCTAAGACTCGTCCCACTGAACCCAACAGAGACACCAGAGCGGAACCAGGGAAGAACACTAACCCCCAGCGTTCCAGAGACATTACCTGCTTCAAGTGTAGAGGCCGAAGACATATGGCAAGAGAGTGCCCAAACCAGAGAGTCATGATGCTCACTGAAGATGGTGGTTATGAGTCTCATGATGAAGATGACCCGTTGGTTCAAGAAGAACTTGGAGAGATTGAATATCCAGACGTGGGAGAGAGCTTGATGATCAGGCGTGTGCTTAATGTCCAGATGCAACCAGCTGAGACCATCCAAAGAGAAAACATATTCCACAGCCGATGTACCATCAGAGGCAAGGTATGTAATCTCATCATAGATGGTGGGTCTTGCACCAATGCTGCTAGTGCTTATATGGTAGATAAACTTGGTTTAGAAAAGACTAAGCATCCGCATCCATATAGACTAAGATGGCTAGATGATAAGGTTGAGTTACAAGTTAAGGAACAAGTTAACATTCCATTTAGCATTGGTAAGTATCAAGATGCAGTAACATGTGATGTAGTACCTATGCAAGCAGGGCATGTATTGTTAGGTAGGCCATGGCAGTGGGATAGAGAAACTAAACATGATGGTAGGTCTAACATGTACACTTTCATGCATGATAAGCGCAAGGTTAGCTTAGCACCTCTCACACCAGCACAAGTTCATGAATTGCATTTACAAATGGCTAAAGAGAGAGAGAAATCTGTTAAGTCTAATTTTCTTATTAGACCTAGTTATGTCAGGAAGGCTGCTGCTACTAAACACACAATTCTACTAATGATCTTTAAGGAGCTTTTGAGTGCAGGTTCTGATGAGGTTACACTTCATCCAGAGATTACTAGGCTTCTTGACAGGTTCAAAGATGTGTTTCCAGAGGAGATTCCAGCCGGTTTACCACCACTTAGAGGCATAGAACACCAAATAGATTTCATACCCGGAGCCCCTTTACCAAACAAACCAGCCTATAGGGTAAACCCTGAGGAAACCAAAGAGTTAGAGAGACAAGTTCAAGACCTATTAGACAAAGGATATGTTAGGGAAAGCCTTAGTCCTTGTGCTGTACCTGTCCTATTAGTACCAAAGAAGGATGGAACCTGGAGGATGTGTGTAGACTGACGTGCCATAAACAACATCACCATTAAGTATAGACACCCCATACCTCGCCTAGATGACATGCTACATGAGCTAAGTGGAGCCACAATCTTCTCTAAAATAGACCTTAAGAGTGGGTACCATCAGGTGAGAATGAAAGAAGGTGATGAGTGGAAGACTGCTTTCAAGACAAAGCAAGGTTTATATGAATGGTTAGTGATGCCATTTGGACTCACCAATGCCCCTAGCACCTTCATGCGCCTCATGAACCACATTCTTAGACCATACATCAGTAAGTTTGTTGTGGTTTACTTTGATGACATCTTAATTTACAGTACTTGTTTATTTGATCATGTGACACATCTTGAGCAAGTACTAGAGACACTTCGGCAAGAAGGGCTTTATGCAAACCTCAAGAAGTGCACATTCTGCACTGATAAACTTGTCTTCCTAGGTTTTGTTGTGAGTTCACAGGGATTACAGGTTGATGAGGAGAAGATAAAGGCAATACAAGACTGGCCAGAGCCCACAAACATTAGCCAAGTCCGGAGTTTTCATGGTTTAGCCAGCTTCTACAGGCGTTTTGTTAAAGACTTCAGTAGTATAGCTGCACCACTCACTGCCGTAGTAAAGAAGAGTGTTGGGTTCACATGGGAAAAGGCCCAACAAGAAGCTTTCCAGACCTTAAAGGATCGCCTAACCCATGCCCCAGTCCTAGCTTTACCTGACTTCAACAAGACCTTTGAAGTGGAGTGTGATGCATCAGGGATTGGGATTGGGGCCGTGTTGATTCAAGGCAGGAAGCCAGTTGCTTATTTCAGTGAGAAGCTAGGTGGAGCAGCTCTCAACTATCCGACCTATGACAAGGAGCTGTATGCTCTAGTGAGGGCCTTAGAGACATGGCAACACTACCTGCTATCTAAGGAGTTTGTGGTCCATACTGACCATGAGACTCTAAAGCATCTAAGAGGCCAAACAAACCTTAAGAAGAGGCATGCCCGATGGATGGAGTTTATAGAGACCTTTCCTTACATCATCAAGTACAAGAAGGAAAAGGAAAACATTGTAGCTGATGCCCTTTCAAGAAGATATGTTTTGATTGCCACAATGGAAGCCAAGGTCTATATGGAGGAGATCCGGATCTTGCTGAGATCTATTCTAGTTGTACCGGAGGTCCACAAGGGAAGTTCTACTTACATGAGGGATTTCTATTTAAGGGCAAGAGACTGTGCATCCCTCAGTGTTCACTGAGAGACTTGATCACCAGAGAAGCTCATGGAGGAGGGCTCATGGGACATTTTGGATTGGATAAAACCTTAGCTGTGGTAAGAGAACATTTCTATTGGCCTCATCTCAAGAAGGCAGTAGAATCCCATTGTGCAAGATGTGTAACTTGCAAGAAAGTTAAGTCCAGAGTACAACCCCATGGTCTATACATGCCACTACCTATTCCCACTGCTCCTTGGGTGGATATCTCCATGGACTTCATACTAGGCTTACCCAAGATTCAACATAAGGATTCAATCTTTGTTGTGGTGGACAGATTCTCCAAAATGGCACACTTCATACCTTGTGCCAAGGTGAATGATGCATCTAAAACGGCTGACCTGTTCTTTAAAGAGGTGGTACGCTTACATGGAGTCCCACGGACCATAGTTTCTGATCGTGATAGCAAGTTCTTGAGTCATTTCTGGAGGACATTATGGAAGAAGATGGGAACAAAGCTGCTATTCTCCACCACATGTCACCCCCAAACGGATGGGCAGACTGAAGTAGTAAACAGGACCCTCTCTACGCTGCTTAGATCCACCATTGGGAAGAATATGAAGAACTGGTTGGACTGCATTCCATTCATAGAGTTTGCATACAACCGGGCTCAGCACTCAGCTACTAAGATGTCACCTTTTCAAGCTGCTTATTTTTTCAACCCTAAGACCCCTTTAGACCTCAAGCCATTACCACCAGCTGAAGTGATTAGTCTAACCGGAGAAGCAAAAGCTGAGTATGTAAGGGAATTGCATAAGAAGGTTAAGGAGAACCTGGAGAAGAGAACTGAGCAGTATGTCAAGCAAGCCAACAAAGGGCGCAAAGAGATTGTGTTTGAACCAGGAGAATGGGTTTGGTTACATATGAGGCAAGAAAGGTTTCCCAACCAGAGGAGTTCCAATCTGAAACCAAGGGGAGATGGCCCTTTCCAAGTTGTTGAGAGGATCAACAACAATGCCTACCGTCTTGACCTGCCAGGTGAGTTGAACGTGTCATCAACCTTCAATGTTGCTGATTTATCTCCTTGTTTTGCAGATGAACCAGTTTTGAGGTCAAAACCTTTTGAAGAGGGAGGGAATGATGAGGACATTCAACCAGAGCTTGAACCAGACCTAACTGAACCTGATATCCAAGACATGATCAGCAAGATAACTAAGGCAGAGACTGTTCAAGAAGTGCCAGTACCAACCGTATACAAGGGAGCTATAACCAGACAAAGAGCTAAGATACTTCAACATAAGTTTAATGAGAGCATGATACTTGCTTCTGATCTTGAACAGGTTAACACCACTAAAGAAGCTACTGATGATAGCACCAAGATGGATGCCCTGAAGATGGGAGAGCCAAACTTGAAGGATGATGGACCGGATGAACATACCAAAGCATCAAGAGGAGATCCCTGGCCATTCATTCCAAACCACAGTCACAACAATCTGATGATCATTGCCATAGAAGACCAACTTGCCTAGCAAGACTCTTGGACTGATCAAGTAACTAGGCCAAGCTCCTTGTGTGTGCTCTTTTCCTTGCTCTTGGTTTTGTCCCAGTGGGTTTTACGGAGGAAGGTTTTTAACGAGGCCACAATCTGCTTCACATAATTCCTAGATGCTATTTCGGTCCAAGCTATGACGAATTATGTCATTTTGTTATATTTCCTTTTTTTTTAAACTATAGTTTTTATTTCCTGACCTAAAGGAGTCTGTTCCTTTAGTCCTATTTATAGTTTTTGCACGCCCCCTTTCTTTGGGCAGTCTTGAAAAAACAGAAAAGCTTTTTCTTCGGAAACCCTAGAATTCTCTCTCTAGAATTCGCCTCCTTTC